>JAECUM010036678.1:0-37009 GCA_016617855.1 Megalonaias nervosa | reverse complement strand
GACATGTCCATCAAATGTCTCATTTTGAGATTAAGATCCTTCAACTTTTAGGACTAATATTCATGAAGTGTTTACACATGTCCATCAGTGTCTCATTTTGAGATTAAGATCCTTCATCTTTTATAATTAATATTCATGAAGTGTTTAGACATGTCCATCAATGTCCCATTTTGAGATTAAGATCCTTCAACTTTTAGGACTAGTATTCATGAAGTGTTTACACATGTCCATCAGTGTCTGATTTTGAGATTAAGATCCTTCAACTTTTAGGACTTGTATTCATGAAGTGTTTAGACACATCCATCAATGTCTCATTTTGAGATTAAGATCCTTCAGCTTTTAGGACTAGTATTCATGTAGCATTTAGACATGTCCATCAGTGTCTCATTTTGAGATTAAGATCCTTCAGTGTTTAGGACTAGTATTTCATGAAGTGTTGAGACATGTCCATCAGTGTCTCTTTGGAGATTTAAGATCCTTCAGCCTTGAGGACTAATATTCATGATGTGTTTGTTGTTTCATATTGAAAAATCGGTTTAAATGAACAAAGGAGTAACCAAAACAAAAAATCTAATTTTCTTTGCCATTCACATACTTATAACTGGAGATGCAGAAATAAAGACAGTAAAATATAATGCAGGTCTTCGCCAGTAAATCTCATGTAAACAGTAAAATTCATTCTATTTTATGTGATTTGGCCTAAATTGTTTGCAGAATTGCTCATGAGCATATGAAGAAACACATGATTACCAAGCATATTTTCAGGAGACATTTTTATCATGCTAATGAGTATATGAATGATTTTTAGGTAAATATTTTAAAGTGGCATGTGTCGTGTATTCCAGCCCTTGCTTATGTTTCTTTGAAGTGTATACACAGCTGAGAGAATGAGTTCTGGTGCTGTTTATATGACCAAGGCTAAGTAAGACACAGCCTTGAAAGTACAAACATTGCTTTGGAAAGCACTACCCAAACCACTTAAAGTTAATTGTTAACTATTATAGTCTAAATATTTCTTACAATTCTCCTATACAGCTATGGAATTCAGACTAGCTGGAGAGGCGGCCCATCGTGGTCGTGTGGAAATCAAGATCAATGGCATATGGGGTGGAATCTGTGACTGGTTATGGGATTCACGGGATGCACGAGTTTTTTGTAAAAGTCTTGATAGGAATTATGAAGATGGCCTCGAGATTGTCGGAGCTCGTTATGGACATTCTAATGGTCCACTATGGTTTACACGAATGAGCTGTAAAGGGCATGAATCAAATGTTCTCCTCTGTCAGCATACAGGGTTTAATAGCTCTGACCCAATGGAGGGGGTTTATGCTGGTCTCTGTAGGACGAGGTCTCATGATGCAGCAGTGGAGTGTTTTGAAAAAAAACTAGGTATGTAGCAATTAACATACTAGACATTTTAAATTAATTAAATTTTGGACCTGGTCTCTGTTCAGTAAGGCTAGCATTAGGTGGGAGTAGGCTAATGTTTGACATTCATGTACAGTCATACAATACAGGCTGCCAGTGAACAATACTAGGTGACAGAAGGTAACAGTCAGGAGAGGTAGCTCACTATGAGCAGTGTATGCAAATTCTGTTTCTCACACACACATGAGCTTGTCAGTTGAGACTAGTAAACAGCCACTTGGAGAACATTAAATGCACAATTCTGTGGCCTAGAATATCTTACACCTGATGTGTATTTATTTCACTATAGTTTACAATTTATATGTAATGTTTATTTGTTAATCTTTATACAGCCAGTATCAGAAAATTTAAATGCTTTGCCAGCTTGATGTCAGCACTTGTCCTTCCTATTAAAAATTCCCACAAATGGACAGACCATTCTCTGTAGAGTCAAATTGCCTTACATGTTAATAGTGCATAATGCCTTTCTTACTGAATTCAGTCTAGCATTATACATATTTGATGACTGCTACTGCTTTTTATGCTCATGTATTGTGCATGCAAACCAGCAAACAGCATGCTGCTGTAGCATCAATTTATCACATGTCAAACAGCATACACTCTGATCTGCTGTAGTATAATGTACTGGCAGTCAATTTATCACACATCAAACAGCATACACTGATCAGCTGTAGTATAATGTAGTGGCAGCCAATTTATCACACATCAAACGTTATACACTCTGATCTGTCATAATATAATGTACTAGGCAGTCAATTTGTCACACATCAAACAGCAAACACCTAGAGCTGCTGAGCATGATGTGCTGGCAGTCAGTTTATTACATATCAAGCAGCATATACTTTGGATCTGCTGTGCATAATGTATTGGCAGTCCATCTATCACACATGCAACAGCAAAACAGTGGACAATTTGATTTTTTGTTGTATAATGTTCTGGCATTCTATCTGTTACACTCCAACAGTAAACATATTACACTCAGATCTGCTGGAACAGAATGTACTGGCAGTCTGTTACATGCCTAAGAGTAAACAGCATACACTAAGATCTGCAGTAACATAATGTATTGGCAGTCTATCCATCTGGCGTGCTGTCAGACAAATAGCATAAAGCATAGCAAAACAGTGCACAGTCAGATCAGCTTAATTCAGTATAATGTACCGGCAGTCTGTCTATTACATGCCCAACAGTGAATAAGTTACATTCAGATCAGAAAGTTATAGCGGCATAAACTCTGAACTGCAATGCATTATTTGATTCAGGACTTGGTCTGTATTGTCATTGTTTACATTTGTGTGCAAATTATGTATAAGGAGGTCAATATGGCATGAATGTGAATTTTCTCTGAATTACATGTTTCTGTGAATTTGTAAATAATTCATCTGTATGTCATTTTGGTGATTTACAGTTTCAGTATTAGAATTACTGCCATACTTGGTATAATTTGACAAAAAGTTATCTTTTTATGGTGCATAATCTAAAAACATAGATCTGATGTCCTTTTATTATTAAGATTATAAGATTTTAACTTTTTTTGTAACTGTTCTCAACCACGCTGTGCAAAATGTCGTGGTATTCTTGGAAAATGGATGTTATAAATATACGTAAATAATACATCGACTCCTTGTAGCATGGACAAATTTCAGATCCTTGTGAAGGTCTAGTTAAAATAAAGGAAAATATTTGTATAATTGTCCTTTTGGTTTCTAGGTCAATATTTGGTAAATCCAAACTTAAAACTGAGGTTTTCTACCTAATGATCACAATATATTAGTTTTTTCTTCATGTTAATTTGTCTACAACTTGCAGCCGTAACAAAGATTCAGCTGGTTGATGGGTTCAACAACCAGTCAGGGCGTGTTGAGGTATTCTTGGCTGGGCCAGACCAATGGGGCACAGTTTGTGATGATTATTGGGATGATGTTGATGCCACTGTTGTCTGCAACCAATTGGGGTTTGCCACAGGCAAGGCTCTAAAAGGTAAGAACACCCGGGATGACCTTATTGGTCAGTTTGCTAAGAACTGATAAGGGATGAAGATGTGAATTGATTTGAAGAATCATTTGAACTTCCCAGTTTGGGATTTTTAGTGTTTTACAGTACAGCAACTCTTTGAAGGTTACATTGTGCCAAAGTAAGTAAAATGTTGTACTCTAGGAAATACCATGATAGCTGATTTGGGGTGGTCTGATGGTGGGAATTGAACCCTTATTATTCTGTTTACTAGTCCATCATCTTAACCACTCAGCATTTTAGCTTCTTTTTCCTTTAGTTCGTAATATCTCACCATGATGCTAAGGAAAACCCTTGCAGTCTGACTCCTTGAATTCAATTTCTTACAGAGTAATAATTTCTTCTGATTAGATGTTTCCCTGCAACCCACCTCCATCATGTCCTGTAATGTTCACCACAAATTCCATTTTTGCTCAAAGACCTTGATAAAAGTTTAATTTTCGTGGGGTTTTTTCACACTTTTATGGAGTTATGGCCCCTGTTTGACTTAGAACATTGCCATCCAATTGCATTAGAATTTTATTTGCCACTTGTCAACTATTGATGAACTTCTTGGATTGAAACTAAATTTGGTATGAATCTGGTTAGAAGACCTGGGCCACATTTAATTTTGACTGTTTTCTGGCACAATTTATGAACTTGCGACACATTCTTTGCTTGAGACCTCTTCCTTTTTCAACACCCAACAATTACCGAACACTGCACATGGTTTTCACTTGGAGGAAGGTAGAACACTATTGATTTCTGGATCAGAAGGTTAAAGATCAAGGTTACTGTGACTGAAATAAAGCCATGAATTTTGCATAATAACTCAAGTTGTCCACTGTTTGCAGTTGCCAAACTTTGTGGATAGCTTGCACTCAGAGTAAGGAAGAACTTTATCGGTTTTGGGTTGAATGAGTCAAAGGTTAGGGCCACAGTGATCTCAAGAAGACAAATAGTTTCAGAACATTAGCATTAATTCTGCATCACAATCTGAACCAAACTTTGTGGATAGCTTGCACATGAGGAAACTAAGAAGCCTGTTGATTTGGGAGTGAAAAGGTGAAAGGTCACTGTGGCAGAAAAAAGGATAGTTTCTGCACTGTAACATTATTTCTACAACACAGACCTGGACCAAATTTTAGATGGCTTGAATTTGGTTAAGGAAGAACCAGATGCAATTTTAGGTCCATAGTCAAGGTCACTATGACTGATAGAAGACTGGTTTATGTACAAACACTTAAGCTATTGATCAAGTTCCTTCAGCAAAATTTTTGAATGATATCTTGGTAAGAAATAAGTCTGTTTGAGGTCAAAAGATCAAGGTCACTTTGAAGGAAGATTGGGTTGGGGGTTGGGTGGGGCGAAATGACTCAAGTACCATGACCAAATATTGTGGAGGACTTGCATTTAAGGTGTGGAAGAGACCTTTGACTTTGGGCTCAAAATATCAAGGATTCAGAACATTATAGCATGATAAAGATGGGTTTCTGTTGATTAGCCTAATTTCTTTTCCTAGTTCAGTCTTGTTTTTCTTTTCACATTTGTACCACACCCATTTGAAAGATGCTCTTGAGTTTACTTGGTCAGTGTCACCACCCTTTGTCATCAGCATTTGGATCACCTCAAACTTTTCTACATTAATTTAAAATTTCAGGCAATGGAAACAATTGGTCAAAGTGTCAGAATTAATCAGAGCCAACCTTAAAAATTTGCTGCTCATTTGTGTCCATTATAAACTGTATCATTTGCAAAATAAATATTTGCTTATAGAAAATTTAGAGGAAATATTAAAGTGTTTTTGAAGATAGTGGCATCCAATTCAAAGCAAGCTTTTGACAGTAATTGTACTGTAAGCACTCTTTCAAACTAAGGATGCAGCAAAAGACACTGACTCAGAGGTAAAAGCTATTTACCTCAGCTGATTTTCTTGTCCAAGTGACTGATTTATTCAAACATTAGCTTCTGTCAATTGTTGTAATTGGCTGGCACATAAAACCACTGTCATAAAGCCCAAAGCAATCTGTATATACGAGATGTTTCATGGGGGTACCAGTTTTCTTGGTTTTCTTGGTTGCTACTAGGTCTGATACAAATAGCTGAACCGATCAGAATACATTTTCTCGAGCATTTAGACAGAAAGTTGTTATTTGAATATTCATTTATCTATCGTGTGACTTTACTGCTCCAGTGGCTTAAGTGGTTAGAGCATTTCCCTCGAATGTGGGAGGTTACAGGTCGAACCCTGGGTAAGTCTAACCAAAGACTTATAAAAATGGTACAAACAGATGCCTTGCTTGGTGCTCAGCATTAAGAGGTTAGTGTTAGGACTGGTCTGTCTGGTGTCAAGATAATGTGATTGGGTGGGACATGATGCTACATGTCTACGGCATGATGCGCCAGTGCTAGACATCACTATAAACTACCATACTGCAGACATCATAGTGATGCGACTAAGCTTGTTTAAAGCTATGTAAAAAGAACGCAAAACACATAGTTTTTCTCAATTGTTCAGACAGACAGTTATTTGAATATTCATTTATCTATCGTGTGACTTAGCAGCATTTTGTAACTGAAACAAACAGCAGTATTTAATCTATGCAACACTGAATTAATTAACAATTAAACAACCTCAAACCTGCCAAAATAAACTGAAATTTAAACACCCATTTATAAGGTAATACAAGGTAAGGTGGGTGTGTGGGGCAATAAATACCAAAACAGGCATAAAAAATGAAGAAAACAAGATGAATTTTTAGCTTTATTAACACTGATGAATAGTCAAATTCTGTCCAAGCACATTCAATTAATATTTGATTAGGAAAATTTGGTATTCATTCCAACTTGTTGCTACAGACCATGAATTTAAAATCCAAGTCAACAATGATCATTTTGGAGAAACACAAGAATCCTTTATCCATCAACAAGCTTAAGTACAGACAAAAAATACCTTAAAAATTGGTACTAACAAAATTAAAAATGAATTCACAATAGTTGAAAAACAGTTAGTGATTTGTTTACTGATATGTTCAACAGGTGCAATATTTGGACGAGGCACAGGGCCAATATGGTTGGATAATATTGGTTGCTATGGAAACGAGTCACGGCTCCAGGATTGTGATCATAATGGATTTTCAGTGCAAAACTGTAACCATGGTGAAGATGCAGGAGTTATTTGTGATGGTAAACTTAAAACTTTTAATAATTTTGACTACATGCATGCATACCTACCCACACACACATGCACATATGCACGTGTGCGTGCACCCCCCACCTTTTATATCAGGTGGGTTGTCATCTTGCTCATCTCATCTGTGATTATCAATGTAATCTTAACTTACCATAATGGCTAATTGTATGACTTCTTAATTAAAATCTTTCACAATTATCCGGATATAGAGCACATGTTCATCACCAGTATTTTTATATGCCTACCATACTGCAGAGTGTATTATGTTATGATGATGTTTGTCAGTCCATCCATATGTCTGTTACTAATTTTGTTTTCACACAAAATTCCAGTTGTCTACCATCTTCAAGTACCAAATTTTGTGGCAGCTTGCACATAGGGTAGGGAAGAACCCTATCAGTTTTGGTGTCAAAAGCTCAATGTTCAAAGTATTTGACCGAATAAAGAAAATTGATTGGTACAGTAACTTCAGTTTTTATGATCTACAACTATCATATTCATGAATGACTTGCACTGGGAGAGAACAAGAGGTCAAAGGTCAAGGTTACTGTGACCTGGACCAAAATTTGTGGATGACTTACACTTGAAATAAGGAAGAAGTCCATTGATTTTGGGGTCAGAGGTCAAGATCACATAACTGAAAGAAGAATAGAGGCTTGTGCACAAAAATTTCAGTTATCTACATTAGAGATGTCAAAATTTTCGAAACTTTCTATCAGGTACCCATCAGTTCTAATGATCTGTTACCCAGGTACCTGATCAAAGGGAAATTGTATTAAATATTGAACCTGAACTGCTTTGTTGTAGGTTCACACATGTCAACCCCCGAGACAGGTTTAAGCATAATTTATTACTAATATAAGTTGCAAAATCTAAGCATAAAGAGAGCAATCTATATATTACATGCCATAATTACAGAAAACTGTATGAAAAACGCACATACTTATTTTATTTAACGTACATTTATATTTACTACTTACCTGGATCTGCAATTGAATCCATGTGGATTAGTAGTTAATACAAGAGTATAAACACCAAAGAAATGGATAAATTATTTATGCATGACACTCACTTTAACTAGTCTACATGTCTACAGTAACTTTCGTGAATAGTCATAAAGTCCACAAATAATGGCTGTTGTAGTATCCTCAATCTGCCATGGTTCATCCATTAACAACGATGGTCCAGTGAAACATGTTTTTAAGTTTAGCTATAAATCCCTCTTTCCTAACATTTTTCAGTCATATAACATCCAACAGTCACGTTGATACATCCCATTTTTTTAATGATATTTGATGCCATTTATTTTCAGTTTAGACTGGTCCACTGTGTATGTTGTATCAAAATAGGATGAATCTGTGACAAGTGGTTTCACATTCAAGAATCCCATCTGTTTTCTTGGAACTGTTTCACGTAAAATTAATGCAAAAATTACCATATTTACATGTCAGTTTTTATTAGATTTTTTTCAGTGTTATTAAATAACAGATTTCCCTTATATTTAAATATTTCAGTGAAAAATTTCATTCTGTATAGGCGTCCATTGCGTTAATTTTTTTCTTAACATGGTATAAGAAGTGCATGTTACGGTGACCAAGTTTTTGTGTCACCTTTGCTGTGACAAAAATATCTGTTGGGTTTCCCACTAATAAAAAAAAGAGTCCAGTAAACAAACATGTGAACAGTGGCCCTGACTTGAACAGCTAATACTTGCTCCAGGGCCACAAACTTGAGGCAAAAATGGTATTAGTTAAACCGGACATTTATACTGTGCTTTTATTTGAATTGTAGTACAGATTTAAATTTTATTTTGTCTAATATTTCTTAATCAGTACTTACTGTCACTGTCGACAAAAGGTGCTGACCTAGTTAGTGTCATCAGGATCTCAAAACAAGCATGTTTAAGTCACGAGAAAAATAGCGCATGAACCATGGACAGACACAAAGTTAGGGCGGTCTAGCTTTAAATATCAGCATTGATTCTTAAATAGGTAGCTGATGTTCGTCCATCGGTGTTGATGAGAACCATTTAATGTCATCGAATTCACTGAGGGTGGATCTGGAGATGGCTGATCAGTCCAATCCAGGCCCGGAAGCGTCTGTTGCAGTGGCGACATGGATGTACAGGTTGCTGACTGAGAGTTGTGGAACTGGTGTTCCTGAATTTGTGCAGAGCAGGTTTTTCAGATGCATCCACCAGTCTTTTCTTTTCAAAGGCTGCAGCACTGGCATTGACTTGACTTGAGAACAACTGCTGCATGGACTTTGAGTTTGGTGGCAAAGCGTGATACCTCTCCTATCCCAGACATTTGAGCAGAGTCTGCCAAATGCTATGCTGGCTTTGGCAATCCTGGTGTTGACCTCATCGTCTATGTGGACTGCTTGTGAGAGGGTACAGCCGAGGTATGTGAACCTGTCCACATTTTTTAGCTTTTGGCCATTGACAGTGATGGATGGTTCCAGTTAATCCATTCCAGGAGCTGGCTGATGTAGAACCTCAGTCTTGCTGGTGGAGATGGTGAGTCCGAAGTTGGTGCACTCTGTGGAAAAGAGGTCCATGCTCTGTTGCATGCCTGCCTCCATGTGGCATTGAGGGCACAGTCATCTGCAAACAGAAAGTCGCGAATGTTCTCAACTTGAACTTTGGTTTTGGCTGGAAACCTCCTCAGGTTGAACAACTTCCCATCTGGATGGTATTGGAGACTGACTCCCACATTGCTGTTCCTGAAAGCATCCATCAGCATGGTGGAGAACATGAGGCTGAAGAGAGTGTGAGCTAAGACTCATCCTTGCTTCACACCATTCCTAACGGCAAACGGTTCGGAATAGTTACCCTGGTCCTGAACTCTGGCAAGCATGCCGTCATGAAATTGCTTCACCATTTCAGTGAAGACTTCTGGGCATCCAAATCTGGCCATGATCTTCCAAAGGCCTTCCCGGCTGACAGTGTCAAATGCTTTAGTCAGGTCCACGAAGGTGGTGTATAGCTGGACATTTTGTTCCTGACACTTTTCTTGCAACTGTCTGGCAGCAAAGATCATGTCGATGGTGCCTCTCTCCTTTCTGAAGCCACATTGACTTTCTGGCAGTAGGTCATGATCAAGGTGCTCTGTGAGTCTGTTCAGCAGTTGCCTGGCGAGGACCTTGCCTGTGATGCAGAGTAGAGCGATTCCTCTATGGTTGTCGCAGGATTGGCGATTTCCTCTGCGTTTGTAAATGTGAATGATGGATGCATCTTTGAATTCCTGGGGTATGTGTTTCTGCTTCCACATCCCACAAAACATCTCTGTTAGTCTTTCCACTAGCTTATGTCCACCAGACTTGTAGATCTCAGCGGGGATGGAGTCTACTCCTGGAGCTTTCCCCCTAGACAGGAGCTCAATGGCCTTATGAGTTTCCAGCACTGTTGGAGGGTCAGCCAATCTCTCAATGATCTCCTTCAGGGGTAGACGGTTGATCGCTTCATCATTGATGGAAGCAGGTCTGTTGAGGACACCATCAAAGTGTTCCACCCAGCGATCCAGTATCTTCTCCTCCTTGGTTATGAGAGTGCTACCATCAGAGCTCAAGAGTGGTGCTGTGCCTGATGTTACTGGGCCATAAACATCACGAAGGGCACTACAGAAATTCTTCTGTCGGGAAAGGCCTTTCGGCTCAGCCATGTGTCCTGCATCTTGTGCAGTTTCTTCTGCACAGCTTGGCGGACTCTGCTGAAGGCATGTTTATTTGCAGCGGAATTGGGGTCAATGCTGTACGCACAATGGAGACAATGCTTCTCCTCTAGCAGGAACTGTATTTCTGCACAGTTCTCATCAAACCAGTCTTGGTGCTTTCACGCAGTGACGCCAAGGCTTTCAGATGTGGTGGAGTACACCAGCTGTTTGAAGGCCACCCAGCATTGCTCTACATCATTGGTATCAGAGTCTGTGGTTTCCAGCTGGCTTGACAGAGCTTCAGACAGAGCTTGCTCAGTGTTGCAGACTTTCAGCCTGGAGATGTTGAGGCACTATGGAACTTTAATTCCCTGTGGATGTCTGGGAGGTTGAATTCTAAGATTCATCTTGGATATCAGCAAGCCTGTGGTCCGTCCAGCTGTCAGCACCACACATGGCCTTGGTCACACGGACATCCTGCCCGTCACTCCTATGGACTAAGATGTAGTCAATCAGATACCAATGCTTAGACCGTGGGTGCATCCAAGTTGTTTTTTTTGGGTTGGGCAGGTGGAAGATGGTGTTTGTGATCAGGAGATCATATGTTGCACACATCCTCAAGAGCAGATATCCATTGCTGTTGCAGTTGCCAATGCCATATCTACCAATAACTCCCTTCCATGAGATGTGGTCCGCGCCAACTCTGGCGTTGAAATCACCAAGAATGATCAGCTTGTCTGACTTTGGTGCTGAAGCAATCAGAGCTTCCAGATCCTGGTAGAACTTGTCTTTGGCTTACTCTGAGTTGGTCATGGTTGGTGCATAAACACTAACGAGTGTGGCTTGCTTTTTTTCCAGGTAAGGGTAGCTTCAGCATTATTAGCCGGTCATTAATTCCCTTTGGTAAGCTGGAGAGCTTATTCACCAGACTCGACTGGACAGCGAAACCAACTCCAGACTCATGATGTTCATCGGTGCCATGTCCACTCCAGAAAAAGGTGTAGCCAGCTCCAACTTCAGTCAACTGGCCTTCGTCGGCCAAGTGAGTTTCACTCAGGGCTGCTATCTCTACCTTGTAGTGAGCAAGTTCTTTTGCAATCAGGGCACTTCTTCTCTCTGGTCTGTCAGCCTCTGCATGATCCAGTAGAGTGTGTATGTTCCACGTACCAAGAATGAGGGAAACCTTTTGTATTTTCTTTGTGTTTCAACCGCAGGAATGGGATTCCCTCCAGCCGCAGTAAGCTGGTCGGGGAGTTGAAGCAGGCTTTTTTTAGGGCACCTTTTCTAGCCCCTTTCTCAGGCTACGGAGGTAAGAAGCACTATCCTGAAGAGGTCTGCTTAATCGCTCAGACAGCTGCCAAAATCCATTTCTGCTTCAGGTCAATGGAAGACGACCCTACGGCCTGAGCCGCCTGCGTGCAGGTCCGCCACTACGGTTGCCAGTGCATCCACACCTGCTGCATTGCAGCTCGCCCATCGCTGTAGGACTTGGGCATGGGTGATGACATAAATGACTTGCGCATGAATTGGATTAAAGAGAGGGAGAGTTGCGCTGCGTCAGCCTCACTCTCTCATCCAGGCCCAACTTAGTCCAGTGGCAAGACGTAATCAAGATTGCTGGAATGGAGACTGGATGCAGTGGATGACCAAGGCATCCTGAGTGTCTGCTGTGCTCTTAGCACTCCAAGTTGCTTTGTTGGGTCCGCCTTCCTGCCCGTTGACCAGCTGGTGGTTCCTCCGCGCAGTCTGCTGGGTCCACTCTTCACATGCTATGGGTGACAAGCCCTAACTCACCATGGATTTGAGACCCATTGGCTTCCCTCAACCTGGTTTAGCCTGCCAGTCATAGCCGTTGCCCGTGGTGTGGCCGCTGTGCATGCTACAACTTCTTGGAGCCACAGGTGAGAGCTGAGCGCCAAGTGGGGACCAAAGATGGACTAGCTACCCCCCAAAGGAGTACGACTGCTACCCCCACCAGAGGTACTACCTCTCCAAATAGGTAGCTAGAGAAAGGAGAGAGGTGTCCTTCCTTGTGTTATTATATAGCACATATATGACAAGTAAATTGTAAGCAACCATACAAGCCCCTGTGATGATGAATAAATGCACACATGACACGAGCCTCAAACTGTAATTGTTATTCTGTGTCTCAATCTGAACTTGGAATAATTTTTTTTAATGGGTACCCTGTTGTTCATTTTATTAACCGGGTTATTATTAACAGGTGGGTACCCATTGGCATCTTTAATCTACAAAGAGGACTATAAAACATGAGATAGGTATGTAATGTGTCATTCATATACTGTTATTGTTACTTTCTAGAGAATGCTCAATATAAATAGATTCAAAGTATTTACCAGATAGTATTACATTTGTATGATGCCTGCTGTAGATAAATAAAACATTCAGCTTTGTTGCTGTTTTATTTACTATACAGTTTATACACTATTAAACTTTATACTTCATATAAAAAATAGAGAAGACTGAAAACTTAGGATAATTAACACATATGAGCTAGACACCTGATCTAATATTTAGAATCTATTCTGAATGAAAAATTGGATACAGACTGTATCCAGGTGAATGTTGGGCCCAGAAAAGTACCGTGTTAACAATCAAATTACTTTGTTTCAGGTAAATACGAAAAACCTACACCTTCAGGAATTGTCCCAACTCATGTACCAGAGCAGCTGCAAAGTCATGAAAATATTGTTATAGCAGTAACAGTCCCAATTATTGTACTGCTAATTACAGCATTTGTTATTGTTGTTTTCTTATTCTGGCACAAAATGCGTCCAAAGGGAGAAATAAAGAAAGTTCTTATACACAATGACATGAATGACCCTTCAACAACATCTTGTGCAGCAACGTCCACTGATGGACGAGTAACTCTATCAAAATTAAAGGCACACTTTTCCAAGTCGAAGCCCACTCAGAATGGAAAAGAAAATGAGGGTTCATCAGCCATTAGTAATCCTGTCTATGAAAACTTCGGAAAACCAGTTATGGATGATGTGAGAATAGAACAACCTGGGACCAGTCCAGATATGGAAGTGTAGAGATTAGGATCTGTTTGTATAGCAGCCCAATGTTTTCCTGTAAAATGTGATTTATTGCTTTCGTTCGCTTTTTCTGTATGAATTATGATCTGTATGTTTGTCAATCTTTACATATCAATGAAATATGAATTTTGCTGAAATTGTTGAAAAGGTTTATTACATGCGTCAAAAGTTGTGTTTACTCCTCTTTTCAGTGATGTTATGTAATTCTGGGCAGTTCAAGGGACTAAGGGATTTCATCATCAGATTTTCTTTTTTTTAACATAAAAAAGCAAGTTCTAGATAAAAAAACCCCACATATATTAATATTTTGAAGATAATGATTATTTTTCATTCTGGAATCCATCTTGTTGATGTGTTGTTTAATTTTTAGCTCACCTGTCTGTAAGGCCAAATGAGTGGACAGTATAACCTTGCATCTATCATGCTCCTATACATCAACAATTGCTTGTTACCATACTGGAGTCCATATTTGTTTTGATTTCAAACTTGGAATGTAGGTTTATATCATCAAAATCTCAATTGAGGTTGATATAATGAGTGAGATTTAATTTCTGATCTGATTTTGAGATCATTGACATTTCAGATGAGTCTTATAATAAGCAAGATTAAATCATGCTAATAAGATCTTTAACAGATTGGCTGAGCTGATTACCACTCTGGAGGCTATATTTTTTCCTATCAGACTTTAGAATATATGCTTATATAATTAAGATTTTATATGAGAAAATCATTTGCATACTGCATAGGTGATCTTGTATCTGATTGGCTGAGCATGTTACCTTTATGGACCTCGTATTTCTGGTCTGATTTCGATGCTTATATCATTGAGATCTTGGATGAGCGTGATAATGAGATATCCACACATACTAATTAGACGATCTTCCATCTTCTTTGGCTGAGTGTGTTACCCCTCTGGAAGCCACATTTTGATCTGATTGGTTAAAAATTGAAATATGGGCTTGAACTTGTATCCTGGAGGTCTTGAATGGGTTTGATAATGAGAGAGGTCCATACATAATAATGAAGCAATTTTCTTCTGGATTGGCTGAGCTTGTGACCAAACTGGTAGCTATTTTTCTGATCAGATTTTTATCAGACTTGGAATATAGGCTTTTTTCACCAAGATCTTGGACAGTTTTGATATGGAGCAAGATCCATACATGTTTAATGAGGTGATCTTATATCTGATGGATGAGTTTGCTGCCACTCCAAAAGTCATAATTCTGATCCAGTTTTGAACACAATTGGAACAATTGTTTGTATCATCAAGAGCTTAGATCCAGTCTTATTAACAAGGTGATCTTGTATCTAATTGGCTGAGCTTGTCATCTGTCCAGATATAGAGACTATATTTCTCATCCAGTTTCTGAAAAATGCAATAAATGGAGTTATATCCTCATGAACTTTAATAACTTCAGATATGAGCATGAGACTTTTTATATTAAAATTATGCAGTTTTTTTTTAACAAAGTTTTAGCAGGATATAGTAAAAATCAAAACGAAACAAAGTTCGGTAGATTTTTTACATAGGTTACATAAGCCCGCTTAGTGAAATGGTTAACTGGCAAGTTATGCTTGCTGTTGGGCTCCTTGTTTTAAAAAATGCAGTTTTGATGTAATTGTAGACTCATCAACTGACCTGGATTAACCTCAGTGATTTTTTGTGGTCAGTTTCTCAAGTACAGTTGTCCACAGAGTCATATTATTAGCTTCAAGTTACCCAGTTGACAGAAATCTAGGTGGAAGGCTCTAAAGACAGGCCATGGACAGCTTCTTGTTTTAATAAAAGTCAATCTGCTTGCAAATAAATATATTTGTCACACATTCCATTGCATTTTTGTATATACTTTCTACATCACGATTGGCACAATTTTGAGTTCCATTTTTTGCAGAATAAATGAAGTATGGTCGATATTTTTCATCATGCAGGTTGGATATAGCTAAACTGTATCAATTTGATGGTAATGCATCATTTCCTGTTGATCACAATATTATTTACGTTTTGTTGGTCTTTTGTTAAATTCTAATGTATATAACACTTATCAAACCAAAGTTATGTCAAGTTTATAATAATGTTTCAGTTTATACAACATGATGGATAATGCTGTATGGAAAAATTTTATTTTTAAGACCACCCCATTAACAACTATACTACTCTCAAAGTGAGGATAATTGTATTCATTACACTTCCTCTTTGTATACATTAAACATAAACACTTTATCTGCATATTTTAAACAATCATCAATTTTGTTGAATTTTAAAATCAACAAATATTTGAGTTTTTTTTTATGTCTAAACCCCATTATATAACAACTCATGGGGGGTAAATTTTACCTGTGTTGCACTAATGTACTGGCTATGTTAGAGGGAGGCAATTGAAGAGGGGTACTTGTGAACACATCCTCACTGTTGTCAAAGGATTCTGGCTACAAAAAGCAGGTGGCCGCTGGTTGTTGTGGGGTGGGGGAACTAACATGCAAGACCTCTATACACATTTTTAAAGTGTATAATTTTCTTAGTACTTTAGATGGGGACATGCATGTTTTAAAAAAACAAATTTGTCATTTATTTTAATGCTGCCTCCATTTGTGACACAAAAATAATGTAATTGTTGTTTACAGTGAATGAACAGTTTAAAATTTATACTCATTTTTACAATCAAGGTGTCTCATGAAACATGCTGTAAATTCTGAATATATAGTGCATATGTAATAAATACATACACAAAAATAAGTGCACACTTCTTTTATTTTTGCAACTGATATAATTGCATATTTATGTACATGGGATAAAAGATCTGAAAAATGCTCTTCATGCCATTGTTGTCACTATTTGGGTGATAAGTGCAGTTATTTGTATAACTAGTTAGAAGTCATTATTTTCTTCTTATCTACTAGTTCTTTATTCAAACATCTGTGTGTAATGTACCATAAATTATTGTTAATAAGCAGAAATGTTGAAACTGTAAACACTTGTCTTATGGTATATTTCATTGATTGATGAGCACAGGTAAAATAAAAGTAGGCGCATACATTTCCAACTTTTTTGAAAGTTAGCATAAATGCTTTTTTATCCCATTTGCAATAATTTGCTTACAAAATCAAATTAAGCATACATGCTTTTGACCAGTTTACAGTAATTTGCTTAAAAAGGCAAAGACTGGACCAGGCTTGAAGTTTGAAGTGAAATGTAAGTGCAATTTGAACGTATAATGATCCTGACATCAGTGACACCAGTGCTAATTCTAAACTGCTATCATGATACTGACATCAGTACCACCAATGCCAGTCCAGCCAGTGTCATGATGCTACCATCAGTGACACTAGTGCTAATTCCAACCTGCTATCATGATGCTGACAACAGTGACACCAGTGCCAATTCCAACCTGCTATCATGATACTGACATCAATGACACTAATGCCTTATCCATCTTGCTGTCATGATAATGACAACAGTAACACCAATACAGATTCCAACCTGCTATCATGATACTGACATCAGTAACACCAATGCTAACTCCAACCTGCTATCATGTTACTGACATCAGTAACGCCAATGCTAATTCCAACCTGCTTTCATGATACAAAAGCTGTGCAGGTTTTGTAATTTTCAAAGAAAATCTTTTATGCCAGTATTTTCCATGCAAATATCAGGTAAAATTTCTTTTCATGTGCATTATTTTTTTTCCATCACATTACACTGTTCTCTGATGTGTTACTGTTTATATGTAGTGGATAAATGGTTATACTGATATGCATATGGACACAGATGAGACAACAGGTCATGTGTACATTGATGGACACCAGCTTATATTGACACAAATGAGGCACCAGGTTGTATGGTTGCAGATATGAAGACATCAGGTTATATATATATGGATGAGACACCAAGTTGTATTGATGCAGATGAGACACCAGGTTATATATATATGGATGAGACACCAAGTTGTATTGATGCAGATGAGACACCAGGTTATATATTCATGGATGAGACAAGAGGTTCTACATTATACAGAATACATGTTTTTATAACAACTTGATATAGAAGCATTAGTCTGCCTCTGAGTCAAGCATTACAAAGTTCAGAGAATTTTAATTAGAACTCAGATGTTTTACCACTTAAGCTATTGTGTTCATGCTTTTTGTATGTACATGTTAGATTCCACCATCTTGTATCTGGTAAATAGATTTGTGAAAAAGATTCTAAAAGAGCTGATTTGTTTTAAAGTTAGAAACCTCCAGAATGAGACATTATTTTAATAAAGAAACATGAAGCAGTTATGCATAATGTCCTGGTAGAATTGATCAGTTCACAAACTCCACCCATCTACCTCCAGCTGTGAATCAACAAATTCTTTATTTGGCATTCTGCAAAGACTGTAAAGTTGGTTTTGCTTGAAATATTGCACAATTACGCTGGCACCAATAAACTTCATGGACATTGCTGCCACTTGTTCACATGATGGCAGACAACCAGAGCATTTTTGTTTTATAACATGTATAAATTCAAGTTGTTATAACTTTTTCTTCCAGTTTTCATCGCTTGAAGGTTATGCTTTACAGCGCCAAGGAAATAATGATCAATCTTTCCTGATGTTTACTAAATATAGGCACTGCAATACTATTTAATTTTTGTGCATGTGATATATCTGTCTCTCCTGTTATGTATATTCTGTAAATAAAACAATCAATAAGCATCTTTCAGATTTGTAAAAGAAGGTAATGAATATAATCTTCCAATCATTTAATTATTGTAGATACATGTTTAAAGCCCAGTATAAGTTTACTTTCTGGTTTGGAATTACATTTTTTAATTTTTTGTCATCTTAATTGGGTGTTTTGTGTACACCATACAATGCAACTTTTGATATTTAATATCAAGACATTTTCCATTCCTTTTGAGAACGTGTGAACTGTCATGGTTGCCAGGACTACTGTATGTACATGTATTCATTTACATGTAAAATCCAGCTGAACAAATTGCACAAATCCAGGTCTTCTATCACATAATGTGCTGGCAAATCTGGGTCTGTGCAGCTTGTTAGGAGTTATCAATAGAACAAACAACAGAGACCCTAATCAGCAGCTGTGTTATGTGAGGGTAGATCAAGGTCTATGTTATTTGTAGTTTGACTCGATTTAAAAGTGAGTATATTAACTCAAGTATAGGGCTTTGTTGAATGAATTTTCATTTTGACTGGGTGCTTTCTTTTTAAACATGCAAGGAACACAGAAGCTTGTCCTGATTGGATTAATGCATCTTCATAATACATTGAGCATGCTTACAGCAGGAGAAATATGCTTACAGCTTCAGACCAGTTGCTAAAAATTAAACTGTTTTGCTTTCTTTAAAGGCATGTTAAACATTTTATATGCATTATTAGTGAATTTATTTGCATAAAATACGCAGATATACAGTTGATCCAGAACTCATCACTGCTTGCCGAGTAGTCCTTAACAATAATGAATTAACGGTTGGTGTTCTTTTCATTCATTTGTTTTGGCAGAGAAGTCCTCTACAATAACAAATTAATGTTTTGTGTTCTTGTCATTCATTTGTTTTGATGAGTTGTTCATAACAGTTGAGTATTTATATATACATCTGTGTTCTTAAGTAGGCAGTCTTTGAAGGTAGTACCATATACCGCTCTGTATCTACTGTTCGAAATTATGGTGCTTTTTCCAAATGACTTCATGTTGATTAACTGCGGTCATACCCTGTGTAAAAGTTGAATGAGCTCTATAAACATGGTGTTTTGGTTTGGCTTTATTTGCATTTTCTGGCAATATAGCCTGATACATTTATGTGCACTTTACAGAACATAATAGCCAAGTTTATTTTAGTAAGGAATCACTGTACTGCAGCCAGTTTGTCTTTGTATGCATTTTTATTACAAATCTTGATGGTCAAATAAATATACATAGGTCACAAAAGGCATGAGCACTAAATCTGGAATTTTTGTTATATTACAATAGGATGTTAGATATCCACAGAACTTGTTCCTTTGAAAACTGTCACAAAACTAGTGATTGGACTTCAAATTTAATTTATATATGTCATTATGCCCCATTTGTGATAGCAGAAGAGGCTTATTGTTTTGCTGCTGCCTCTCCATATGTCCATTCCAAAGATTCATTATAGCGCTGTAGCATAAAAACTAATTAACTTTGAGTCACAATATTGTACTTGCTACATCATGTTCATAAGCTTGAAACTGGTTAGACATTGTATATTCTCTCTTACTATATGCTCATTTTTTTCTCCTTTAACTATACATTGTCAAAATCGTGCAATATTTTCTGATATTGCACCCGTGTGCTCAATTCATATTGCATTCACGTGAATAAAGGAACTACTTTCTATTGTAAACAAACAATTTGTTTCTGAATGAACTAAAGCAGATGTTTTGTGGACTGCCACATACCAGCTGCTTTGACACATTCCATGTTAACTTTTTGATACAATGTTTCAGTTTTAGGCTAGCTATAGACGCCAGACTAGGTCCTTACAAATAACATGCAAGTGACAAGTCATAAACTGTCTTCTTTAGCTGGTAATAAGAATGGCAAAAACTATACTTACAGTTTTACAGCCTGAATTTCCTCAAAATATACTTTCTCAGTTCTGCAAATCCAAATTACATGAACCAAGTCATGGGTTCTCAAGCTTGATTACACATTTAGAAATTGTACTATAATTTCGACTATATTCCAGTTGCAGTTACATCCTCTTTACTGCACTCAAAATGAAATAAACATTAAATTCCATAGCATCTTTTCAATAATTGCAAATGAAAGACTTCATATTTTCCCCGCATTATGATTTGAAACATTCAGTGACGGAAGAGAAACACACTTGCAGATGTCAACATGCTTCTCCCTTGCTGCTTCAGTCCGATGTATATTTCATGTAGAATTGGCACAGACGCTGCTGAAATCCTATGTACTTCATGTAGTTAAATCCAGTCCATAATCACAAAATTTCGTCAAATCGACAAAAATACCAAAATCTATTCATTCCAGATCAGATAGAAAAGTTGTTGCAATGCGCATTCATTCACAATATGACACCAAATTTCAATTTTAAGTAGACCAAAACACCATTTTCTTTCAAAACTTATGTCTAGCGCGAGACCAAGTTCAAATTTATCTGGGTGGAGTTACGTACGCATTAACAATGTTGTTGTGTAATGATTAATCTACACTTGTGTATTTAGTTTGGAATATGGCATACATTCAGTTACTTTGTTTCTTGTAGTGTGTTTTTGTTTATATAATTAAGCCTTGGGTAAAATAAGAAAATGAGCATATAATAAAAAGGTTACTGCATTTGTATGGGAAAATATGAATTTGTTTTGTCGGACGGATATACTGCACTCCCAAGGTCATGCAGTATATTCATCCAAAAAACTCATTCATATTTTCCCATACAAATGCAGTAACCTATAATTCAATGTCCAGTCCAACTGCAGACTGCACTGACCCAGATCTGCTGTCACATAATGCCCTGGCAGATCTGGGTCTGTGCAGTTTGTTAGGTGTAATCAGTAGAACCAAGAACATAGACCTTGATATTGCCAGTGCATCATGCAATGGCAGATCAGGGTCCGTGTTGTTTGCAGCTGGATTTGATATTCAGACCATTAACAAAGATTTCACAAATTTTGCTGCTCATTTTAAAAACCTTTTAGACCTCCATTTATTTGATGAAAACCTTTTTAGAACAATTAAGAAACAGACACTTGTGATAGACAATTAAATTTAATAGGCATATTTGTGCTTGTATGTAATGACCTGATTTAATTTTCTTGCCTTTACAAAAATTTTTGCAACTTTCTGCATTTCATGGTTTTTATTAAATTTACGTTTATTATAAAAACATTGTTAGGATGATTCAGAAGAAACTATTTAAGGTACAGAGATGAACTAAGGTAGACTTATTTAAATTTAAATGTAGATGATCTGATTAGACTTTGGAGCCATTGTAAGAAATTTTAAAAAATCATTTTTAAAAAATGTGTGAACTCTTTGGAATTGAACTTTATTTTGACAAAGACCTTGTTAGCAGGATCATTCAAAGCCCATTTTAGAAATGAAATTTAGTGGGCATATTTTGTTTATATGCAGATTAGTTTACTAGATTTTCAGGCAGTTACAGCAACGCTTTAATTCTTTTTTTTTTTTTTTACCAATTTAAGAGCCTTTTTAACTTGGACTTTTTTGTTGAAAAACTTGTTAGCCTTATTGAGCAAAAACCAGTTGAGGAGTAGACATGAAATTTATTGGGTATGTTTCTGATTTTTATCTGATGGCCTGATCATTTCTTTCAGGTCATTAAAACATATTTTTTTAAGGCTTTTTAATATTTGTGGGTCTTAGACTAGTTTGGTTTTCAGAGCAGTCTAACAGAATTACAGTAGTTGGGGCAATAATTCTAGTTCCATCTAGCAGATTACATTTGATTTGTAAGATAAATGGAGCTTGGATTTAAATAAACTTTATTTGGAATGGTTTCTTGCTTTCAAAATTCAGTTTTAAAGACCTTCAATTACCTCTGCAGTGTAGTCATATCAGATAAGAGTTTTTTATATAAAGTATACCAAAACAAATCACTAGTAGAACAATATATTTTGCAATTTATATATTTTACAACAAGCTTATATGCCTTTCTTATGGTATTGTTGGGGTTTTTTTTCTTCATACTTTTTGATACAGTTCATAGATGAAATGAGAACAGAACAACCTGGGACCAGTCCAGATATGAAAGTATAAAGATTAGGTTCACTGTTGTATGCTTTATTGAATCAAATAATTTCAGAATTTTACTATGAAACATTTCTGCTATTTTCATGTACATTTTGAAATATCCATTTTCTTACAAAAATGTATGTTCCCCAATATTATAATACCAGTATTTCAAGTTTTTGTACATTAATGAATCAAATTCAATTTAGCATTTGAAAGTGATGTTTTTTATGCCTCCTTTATCATGGAGCATATTATGTTACGGCATCATTTAATTGTAAACGTTTTTTTTCCTTCTGTATGATATATTGATTTGTGCTTTACATATGTCCATTACACTTCATAGCATGGTCATCCTGTTTGACCTAAGGTAGCCTTTTGATATGAACTCTGTGAACCAGCACAGTGAAGTGGTTTTGTTGTGGCCATATTAGTAATGTTTAACATTCCTTCATCAAAAATCAGTTATGTTCCCCCTGAGGATATCAGGAATGAATATGTAGATCAAAGTTCAAGGTCACTGATCTGGGAAAATGAAAATAATTTCCATACATCTTGAGTTCTACTCAACATGCATTCACTAAACCCACAGATATGTTACTTGGATAAATACACAGAAACCTGTTGATTTCAGGGTATATTAGTAATAGGTCCAGGTCACTGGGACAGAGTAGAATGAAAAACTGAAAACTTTGGTTACAGAACAGACATCACCAAAACTTACAGATATATTGCCCTATGGAAAAGAAAGAAGCCCGTTGATTTTGAGGTCTAGGATGGTCAGTGGTCAAAGTTACCATAATCCAGTTTACACCTTGTGTTTTACTGCCAATACCTTCACCTAGCTTTAATGCAAGTGGGTTTCCTTTGTTATCAAAAGAAGTCAGTCAGTTTCATGTTAACAAAAGAAGTCAGTCAATTTCAGGATCAAACGATCATGGTCAAAGTCATTATGTCCCTAAAAAATCAGAAAGCATATGATTTACCATTTGTGTTACTCTTGTCGTCTATAATGTCAACAACACTTGCTTGCACAGGAATAAAATAGCCTTGCATACCTACTTGGTGTACTGTTGAATCCATGTGATCTAATTTGACTTTCAAGTGAATATTTTCTTGTTATGACTTGGATCTAGCAACATATTGTAAATATTTTCATATCTACAAATGGTGATACACTGTTAACTTTGTGATTAATTGAGAATATCTAAAATAAAGCATCATTGTGCAGTTTTTTAAAGTCTTCTTTGCTTTCTTTCATAAAAATAAGGTTAAACCTTCATAATCAGAGACGCTCCCAGGGCACGCGATTTGCACAAAATTTGTATGAATTCGCACATTTGGAAAGCGGTGATGCATTGTGGTTTCAAGTCACACTTATGAAAATGTATTCTGTGCAGTATACAATATTATTCACCCATAAAGTGTTTGTTGTAACAAAAGTCAAACCGTAGAAATATTGTAGAACTTCTCACAACATGTATTTTTGTGTAACTGTTCTCACATCTGGTTTCTTCTGCTTCAAAAGGTAAAGGTTGTTAAATGAATTTTGATTCACACATTGGGCCCTGTAACAAGCACTCTGTCATAGTTTGCATCAAGGAATATTTACTAATATGCGTTTATAATACAGTTGACAAATACTGGCTGATCACAGTGATGGAGGCAATTTATGTCTAAAGTTTGTAAATATATCAGATTATTGGAGCTGGGAAAGTGTTAATGGAGATACCAGTGAGTAATTTAGAACCTGACAAAAATGGTGTTAAATACAAGTCCAACATACAAATGCTGGATGGACAAAAGCAGAGGATATGATGGTCAACCCCTCATTTCTGCGGTATTTCAAAATTAAACGTAGAAAAGGCAGACAAACAAGCCAAATTAAAATACAGACAATTTAAAAGTACAGTGCACTTTTCATTTCTTGTGACAATTTAGCCCATAAGGATCAAATGCTAAAACCATACAGCCCTAGCATAAAGGTTGCGATAAATCTAATAAATAAGAATCTAAAAATGAAATTAAGAAGTCAAGATATTTATTTGCTCAAAATACCTCTTTTTTAACAAGTATACTATGGCATTAATGAGCTGTGGAAAATTGTACACAACAACCATACAGAACAGTGTACAAACTTGTTCCAGCTGGCTAAACTAGCCATGTCAATGCCCTTCAGAAGGCAGACTGAAAGGGCATTCTCAGTACAGAATAATATTCATACACAGATCAGGAACAGATTAAGCTCAGAAACAATCAACAGATTAATGTTTATAAAACTAGAGGCAACATCTTTTAAAGATTTTGATCTCAATAGGGTCTTACAAAGTGGATCAGGAAGACTGATATTGAAGTGTTATATAAATAATGAACAATGGTGATTTCCTCCAATCATTCTTTTTCTATTCCCCCTTTATTTTTGTGACAAGAGGGAAAAACTCCCCCCTACCCCGTTAAAATCCAGGGAGCATTCTCTGCATAATACAATGTCTTTGCTGATTTTTTTCCTCAACAGCCTGTGCCATAGTTATTATTGTTGCATCTGTTGTTGATGCACACAGGATTTTAGCTTACACATCCACAAGACTGAAGGAGCTTATGGTACTTCCCAGCATCCATCTTGCATCATCTGTCATTCAGCAGTTGTTGTCCATATTCTGATATGATTTGAAGTACACTTGGAATATAGGTTATACATACCAAGATCCATTCATATAGATGAGATGATCTTGCATCTGATTGGTTAACCTTGTTACCACTCAAGAGGCTATATTTCAGATCCAGATTTTGATCAGAATTGGAATATATGCTTATATCATTAAGGATAAATTTGATAATGTCAGAAAGAGCCATGCATACTAATAAGGTGATTTTGATCAAAGTTGGAAATATATGATAATATCAATAGGATCTCAAATGAGTTAGAGATCCATACATACTAGTTACATGAAGTTGATCTTGCATCTTACTGGCTGTGCTTGTTACCACAATGGAAGCCATATTTCTGGTCAAATTTTGATCAGAATATAAGTTTATATCATCATAGATCATAGATGGTTTTGATAATGAGTGAGATCCATAAATATTAAAGACCTGGTAAATAAGCTAATATGATCATGATTTTGAATGATTTGTAATATGCCTATGAAACCTATGCATATATTTGTGATGTGGTCTTGTATCTGATATAGAGATTAAATTTACCACTCAAGAGACAGCATTTTTATAGGATTTTGATCAATCTTGGTAAACTGACCTCTGTGATTAACATTTTGATAGAGTATGGATATGAATAAAGTTCATGCATATTATTTGATGTTACTTTGATTTAATTGACTGAGCTTGTCAGCAATGCAGTAACAATATTTCTGATCAGATTTAAATCAAACATGTTAAATAGTCTTATATTATCAAGATTTTGGAGGAGTTTGATTAGGAATAAGATCCATATATATTAATGAGATAACCTTGTATTTGATTGGCTGCACTTGTTATCATTCTAGAGACTGGATGTACTCCACCTGAAGCTTATAGTATCATTGTCATAGGTTCTGTAATAAGTGAAATCAGCATATGTTTGTTTATTTCTATAGACTATACTTCTCATTTGGTATCTATAAAACTCTAAATGGGTTTTATAATTAAGACAGTGATTGACTTCAATTATGAGCAAGAGGCTGTGCATATTAATGATGCCATTATGTTTAGAACAAATCTTATCAAGACACTAAAATAGGTAATTTTAGCATAGCTGTGATCTTGCAATAATACACAATCCTGCGTAGTGAATTTGTCAGCTAAGTAAGTAATATCAGGCTTCGGTCTCGTTTTTTTCTAACATAGCACATAACTTAATATATTTCTTATTTTCTTTCCCATTTTGACCCCAATTTCCCATCCCATCATACTTTTGTAGTCCATCTGTATATACACAGCGTAACAAAAAGTTCTGCTAAGCACCAAGCAGACTTCTTACCTCACATCCTTTTGAGGCTGAAGAAACATAAGGTTATTCTAGGATCCTTGTTCATGTCCAAAAAGTCTAATTTAAGACAAATATTGAGCATCAAAACATATATAAATAGAGCAAAAGCTTGGTGAATGATAATATTTCTTGGAATTTCCTTAATCTTGTTAAATTTGCAATTTAATTTCAGCAGTCAAATTGAAATTGATGAATTCTTGATATTTAAAAGACATTGTAAATGATCCTTATAAAACTGGTTCATGATGAATGTATTATATGTGCACATTGGATAATTATCACTGGATACTTATTAAAATCTTTCACTAATGGTTTGGGCAATGCATGTCAGTCACCAGATACTTATCATTGGATACTTGTTTAAGTCTGCCACTCTAATTATCTGGGCAATGTATGTCAGTCACTGGATACTTGTTTAAATCTGTCACTAATGGTTTGGGCAATGCATGTCAGTCACTGGATACTTGTTTAAATCTGTCACTCTAATGGTTTGGGCAATGCATGTCAGTCACTGGACACTTATTGGATACTTGTGTAAATCTGTCACTAATGGTTTGGGAAATGCATGTCAGTCAATGGTCACTTATCACTGGATACTTGTTTAAATCTGTCGCTCTAATGGATTGGGCAAGGCATGTCAATCATTTTCTATTAACAAAGGAAGATAAACATGTCACTACATTTTGCCATGCTCAAGTGCATTACATTACCAATTTGAAATGATGAAAAGAAACAATGTTGGCATGTCACTTTTCTTATATATATATATATATATATATATATAGATATAACACTTTCATATATAATTAAGAACTGACCATTTATTGTCGAATGATGACAAAATTCTTAATCTGAATTATTTTTTTAAAAACAGAACCTATTATATCCAAAATATTAATTGAAAAAAATATTTACTTACGGTAAACAAACAAAAATTAACTGCTTTGACAGAAAATCCCACTCCTCCTCCCTCTCCCAAGAAAATTTAATGGTCAGTCAAATTTATTGGAATGAGGAAAAACAAGTTTTAAAACAAGTTTTAAATCAATATACTGTTAAACTCAACACAAAAAATTGCAAAATTCTTAAAAAAAAAAAAAATAATAATAGTAATAATATTAAATTCTACTTTTTTCAAATGATGAAAATGTTCAGTTGTGAACCTTTATAGTTACAAAGGAGCAGTGCAGACACACAATAACTGTGTATTATTGGCAATTCTCTGTTGGAGGATGTTTTTACACTGAATGAATGGGATTTTTCAACATGAACAAGAATAAGGTTGTAAGCTGTTACTGCTATTAAACAATAAATTTATGGTCAGTGTTCATTTTATCCTTAGAAACTAATTGACTGGCTGTGCATTTCTCTTTTAAAGTCAGATTTCTGTAAAATAAATGATGCTTGTAACTTTGATTTTAAATTTTTAATAAATAAATAACAAATCTGCCTGATAGGTACACCAAACTCACCATGTTCAAGTAGTGACTGCATCATATCATGAACCAAATGTGGCTTCTCAGTACTACTGCTAATATGTAATAAGTTGATTAAAAAAACTCGGAAGTGTTTGTACACATCAAGGTGATTTTTTGGTGATTCGCTGCTGGCACACTGCACCATATATGTTATGACAGAAAAGGCCAACGATATTCCAGTTGTGACTTTAAACTCCTCCTGCCACCATGGTATCAAAAGTAGTGCAGAATATAGTTCTCAATGGTGGTGAATTACAGCCAAGGTTTCTTTTGGGATCTACTTCACGGACAAAGTTGAGGAAGGTCAGAATATAAACAGGGACTACTATTCCATTAACATGTGAGTTGTGAGCAATACCCAGTCACCTACTATCCAACACCACACTACACCATCAACACACCATTTATAGTGACCAATACCCCATAATCTACTATCCAACACACCACATATACTATCCAACACCGTGTGCAGTTACCAAAATTACGTTATCTACTATCCAACACACCAAGTATACTATCCAACATGCCGTGTGTAGTGACCAATACCCGGTCATCTACTATCCAATACCCAACATTATACCAAACGTTGTGTACCATGTCTTTTGAACATAACTTTGCCCATAAAAATTGCTTGAGATTACTTGATGCTGTTTGAAGCCACGTGACGGGGACAGTTAGGTACCAACATAAGACACTTTATTTCGTATGACTATTATACAGAATGATATGGGGCTGTGATTTCACATGAGAACAAAGCAGAGATGAGGGACATTTCCACCCTATAAAATCAGGCCAACTTTGTGTAGAACATCAGTTTGTAGTAGCTCTGGCAAACACAAAGAGCGTTATCTTGTGTGCAGAATATGACAATAATCTAGAACTCAATGGTTTAAGAGAAGTGATCCTAGACTATTAAAAACGAAATGATGGAACACGAAGATCTTATGGAGGTGGTCGATGGGGATGCTTTAGATCCAGAACAAGAATAAGATAAAGAAGAAAAGTTGGAAGAGTATCTAGAAGAGGCATGGACTTTAGTTTCAGAAGAGATGATTTTGAATAAGTAGTATAAAGACTTGCTTGACCATTTCTTACTTCCATTGACTTCTCTGGCGACCAAAAGCATCGAAGCTCACTTGCAACAGAGTAAGGCGACTTCCAGTTGCTCATCAATATACTTAACAGAACTTTTCAAGGAAAAGGTGTGAACATATGACTTATTATTACCTGTGAAGAAAACAAAAAAGTGGATACCTGAAAACTTCATTACCTTCTGACTTACTGTTCGTACACAGCTTCTTGAAATCCTGTAATGTGTTCTACAGATTAACTTTTGACATCGAAAACCAAAAGATGTTCATGTCTATATTATCAACACAGACAACAGTCATCTTCCAGGAACTGTTGGGTAGCCCGTCTACATTCCCAATAATCACTGTGGAATATTTTGATTCATATGGATTACCTCTTCTGGAAGACATCATTGACTTTATGAAAAGAATTGCTTTATCAGCTCAGTAATATAAGGTTACAAGGATCTGTGGAAAATATTGTGTTTATTTTCTTCATAGACTTTGTCTTAGATTTTCCTTAGAACACTGAATGACTTGTTTTGAATCTCACTCTCGAAACGACGATAAAATAAAAACTAAAAGGTGGTTTGTGAACACTGTGGTTACCTTTTTTATTTAGCTCATAAACATGGTGTGTATTGATGGAAAAATGACACTGCATTAGATAATTGGAAGTCGCGTCTGACTCCGCAATGCTGTAAATCTTGTAAATACATTCATTTTAATGGGGTTGCTTTAGTATTTGTAAATGAAGAAGGGACGTGCCCTAGTCCTCCCTCTTCATAGTTGATGCGTCAGTTAGCGAGTCTGATTTTGAAAGTTAATTTATGAAAATATGTGAGCACGTTTTATAGAGCAAAACAATATGTTGTAAATATACACATTCTCCCTGCCGATCTTTGAGTTTTTTCTAAGACGGATGTTTACCCTCACATCCACGCTTCCGCTGAGGTTTCATTATTAAGCGTGAGGTGTTGGTCATTCAAAACAGCATGAAATTTTTTATTAAAATGTAATACACGATATTTAATATTTGAAAAAATTAAAATTTTAAACTTTTGTTTTACGTTTTGTCAACTATTTTATTGCAGTTTTGTTTTTACATTTGCCCGGACATTTTTAAGTCCTCGCTAAATTCAGTATAATTTCTTTATTCTTTTAATAAATGTGTACATTTTTTTTTTTCACTTTTAAAGCTAACTTCTTTTAACAATTTGTAAAAGTTCTTTTTGCAATTTTTTTCATTTTGTGGGAATTTATTTTTAATATTCGATAGATTCAATATTAGTTAGAAATTTCAGTAATGTCTTTGGTCTTGACCCCGTGTTTACAATTTTCCGGATTTTTCAGTCTGCGGGAACGTCCGCGTGAGTTCGAAATTTTGGTACTACTTTTATTCTAGCCCAACATTTTTACTAATTTTTGTCCTTTTTAGTCGAGGTCATCATGAGGGCGCTCTACAGATAATATGAACTTCTGACAGAGTGATAGGTGTAAAGTGAGGTTTACATTTGAAACATGCACAATGGAGAGAATGTTGGCATACCTCTATGTTACTTTCATGTATTGTGGCTGAAATTTATTTGCATATTGGACTTGTAGAAAATGTACATGATCCAATCAAACAGCGAACTAAAATGACTGCTCACGTGTGCTTTAAAAAATCAGCCTCAATTAGTCTAAAGTAAACTATCTTTAGCAGTTATTGAAATAGGGAAAACAAATTTTCACAGACTAGACAATATCAGCTTCTGTAAGTGCAATGAATGAATTACCAAATATATAAAATGTGAAAAAGTTATCGGTTCTTTCTTTGTACAATATACCTCTGAAGCCCAAGAAGTGAGAACGACCATGCTGAAATAGAAGTTTTTTTTTTTGTTTTTTTTTTGTTTTTTTTTTTACAGGTGCACGTCTGATATAAAGCCAAGTTTTATACTCTAAAACCTAAATTACAGCCATCAATCATACAGCAATATAAAGGGATTCAAAGTTCTTTTAACAATATCAAAGATGTACAGGGTCTTTCTAAACAGCCAGTATAACTAGTGAAGAAAACATGGGGAAAGTCTTTCTTTTAAAATCTAAACTTATGCAAAATACAAAACTGTATAATCTAAATTCCGGATTTGTTCTAGTCTCCGCTAAAGACCGTGACAGTTCGCAAGTTTAGTATTACTTTTGGTCACGTCCATTTTAGTGTTATTATGAGTTGGTTTCCTTGATTAAAGTGCATGTATAACTTCGGTAAAATATTCGAAAATTACTGACACCTCCAACATAATCTGAGGTATAGGTAATGTTATCTATCTATCTATCTATCTATCTATCTATCTATCTATCTATCTATCTATATATATATATATATATATATATATATATATATATATATATATATATAGTCTCTAGGCAGCAAGTCAAGCAGCGTGGTGATTATATAGTGTGAGGTGTTACATAGTAGATGATGTGGTGTTAGTCACCACACACGGCGTGTTGATGGTATAGTATGGGGTGAATGATAGTTGACGACTGGGTTTTGGTCAATACACACGGCATGTTGGATAGTATGGGCAGTATGTTGGGTTGTAGATGACACGGTGTTGGTCACTGGATTTTGTATAGAAAAATTAAAATTACCATTTCCGTTTGTCCCCATAAACTCTCGACCCTTCTTCCCTGAATAATTTTAACATTACCATTTCCGTTTGTCCCCAGTAACTCTCGACCAATTTTCCTTTTCGCAATTTTAACATTACCATTTCCCTTTGTCTCCATTAAGTGCTGTTGTTCCTATAAACACTTTGGTCCCCATAATATCTATTCCCATGTTAAACCCGTGGACAAATTTAACAAGTGATTTCCCTTACGTTCTCCCCATTACGGCGTAATGTTAATACCCATATGTCCCGAGTGCTCTCATATCCCTACTTACGTTTGAGATTGCAATGTTGGTAAACCATGGCCTTTAGTGGGTATAAGAATTTTCATTTAAAATTTAAGTGTCACCAGAATGAATACTTTCCCCCTTCTCAGATAGTATTAGTATGAAGATATGTCTTGCATTTAGCGTGAAAATTACTAAAACCCCACGAATGTCACATTTTTCTTTATATTCGCTACACGCAAAACGTCAGTGATGTTTATGCGACAAGTCACGTGAATCGACCTGGGAGTGGTTATCTCCCGTTTAATGAAGGGTTAAAATACCTCTCTCCAGTATAGAGATAACTACGCCCTACTCATTAGCATAGAACTTCATATACATTCAGAGTATTATGTCCAAATTTGTTCCTTGAGAATTAGCGTTGTTTTTTAAAAAAAAAATGGTTGAGAAGCGTGAACATTATGGCAATTTGAAGTTTACATATGATATATAGTGGCAGTCGGATAGATGAAGGACGTTTGGCCTGAATGTCCAACGTTCCAGTGCAACCTGTTGTTGTAGGCTTTAACGCCATATTTCAGCACAAGATAGGCTATACATGGCGGCCAGTATTAATGGTGGAGGAAGAACCCTGGAAAACCCCGGAAAGAACCGCCGACCCACGAGAAGCTACTGACAAACTTTCTCACAAACCCACTTTGGCCGAATCCAAGACTCGAACCCCCGCCGACAGAGGTGAGATGGCAGTGATCCGCAATGGTGAGCGCTTTAGACCACTCGGCCTCCCCGCCCCCCAGTGCAAACTGTAAATCGCGTGATTCTTTTGCTGAATAATCGTTCTGGCAGTAGGCTGGTTTAATAAATTGATCTAAGAAATGTTAGCCAATTACTGTTTATTGGTAATACCAATGCAATTCTGACCAGTCAGTTAATATCGTAACTGACCCTTCCGCCCAACGCAAAGAAAAAACAACCAAAAACAAAAAACAACATTGGAATGGATGAGCATGACTGCACGAGGTATCACTGATATCCATTAATAATATCGTGTCATACATTATTACATTCAGTTGCAACCATAGCACAAAAAATACCACCCACCCCCAATACAAAACAAAATAAGGAAAAAATTAAAATAAAAATTGTAACTTCTGAAACGTTTGCGAGTGCATAGTGACCATTTTCATTGTTTTGCAGGTAATTTTTTTTAAGCCAATTCATGATACTTACAGGTTGCGCATGCTTATGATCTCTTGCACTTTGGACTGGACTTGCATCGAAGATTTTTCCTACGTAACATTCAGATATTTCGAAGTTTATTTCTTTTTAGATTTTCAAAAATGGCCTCTAGTATATGCTTACTGGAAGAACGTATCAATGTTTTTTTTGTTTTTTTTTTTTTGTTTTTTTTGTTTTTTTTTCTAGCTGGTCTATTTAATTTAATATTATGCACACCTCTTTCATATCACTCCTCCTTCTTCAGCACTGAAGTGATTGCTGACCAAAGCGTCTTGATAGTACAAATGTCTAATATTAATGAGTATACGTGTACGACATTTTTTAGACGTTTTCCAGATAGATAGCGTCTCTTTTAGTTCTAATGCTCTAGATTGCTGACGCATACTCTACATGTATTTTGTGTACTCAACTTTATCCGAAATCCTCGGTTCCATCGCACGTAAACATCAAGATTGGTAGGGTAAGAACTCCCATTCAGAGAACATTCGCTACAGAAGGCCTATCTAGACGACAGCATTTCATCATCATAGAGCTGCAAGAAAGGTGGCTGAGGAATAAAGTAGATTTGATTCAGTCCTATGCAGACAAGAATGATATGAAGAACTTCTATGAAGCTTTGAAAACAATCTACGGTCCACATCATCAGAAACATTTCCAACACTGAGTGCTGACGGTGCCACGCTGGTCACTGGCAAAGAAAAGTTACTTAAAGATGTGAAGAACACATCAATAGAATCCTCAATCAACATTCATCTGTCAGTGAAGAGGTAGTTAATGGACTGCCCAAAGTGGAAATCAACGTATCACTTACTGATCCTCCAGAAATGACTGCAACTGTGAAAGCAATCCACCTGCTGTCAAATGGCGAAGCACCTGGAGCATATGTTACACCAGCAGAAGGGAACAAAGCTGGAGGCTTGCATATGGCACAGAAACTGACTGAACTCTTCCAGTCAATGTGGACTCAGGGAACGTAACCCCAGAAGTACACGGATGCATCCATCGTACAAGCAGAAAAGCAACAGAAAATCCTGTGGCAACCATTGGGGCATCTCCTTGCTGACAATAGCTGTCAAACTTCTTGCCAGAATTATGCTGGATCGTCTTGTGCATAACATCGATCAAGGGCTCCTGCTAGAGAGGCAGGAAAGAGCAAGGGAGAACAGACATGGTGTTCGCAGCTCTTCAACTCCAGAAGAAATGCCAAGAACAGATCTCGAATTTGTACACGATCGTAGCAGTAATTGGTTGCCCAGACAAGTTCATTGTTGTGGTTCGGCAATTCCATAAAGCCATACTCTCTGGTGTTGTGGCTGACGGTGAGTCATCTGATCCATTATCAGTCGCCAATGGAGTCAAGCAAGGTTGTGTGTTGGCCACAGCGTTCTTCAGTATGATGTTCTCCGCCATGCTTACTGATATCTTCTGTGACTATGGCACTAGGATCGACCTCAGATACCGTACTGATGGCAAGCTGTTCAGTCTGAGAAGACTACAAGCAAAGACGAAGTCACAGGAGTGATTGTTCGTGATCTCCTATTTGCTGATGACTGTTTCCTGAATGCCAGATATGAGTCTGACATGCAACACAGTATGGACTATTTCTCATCAGCTCGTGATAATTTTGGTCTCACAATCAGTACAAGAAAACAGAGGTGATACACCAAACTGCCCCAGAAAAGCCTTATGTATAGCCTACCAACCCTTGACGCAGTGGACAATTCACCTATTTCGGCAGCACAATAATGTGCAGTCCATATCGATGATGAATCCAACGCCAGATTTGCTAAAGCACGCGTATTTTTTGAAGACTGCGTGCAAATGTGTGGGAGTGCAGAGACATCAGTCTACAAACAAAACTGAAGGTCTACAAAGGCACTGTGCTATTGTATTACCGACCATACTGTATACTTGTGAAACCTGGACGGTGTACAGACACCATGCCAAGAAGCTGAACCATTTTTACATGGACTGTGTGAGGAAACTGATGAGGATAATATGGCAGGACAGGATTCTAGAGAGTGAGGTTCTCACATGAGCAGGCATTCCAAGCATCACATTCTACTGATAAAATCACAGTGGACAAGGCACGTCACCAGGATCTCAGAACGAAGGTCTTCTACGGCGAACTAGTGGAGGGAAAACAATCTCGGTGTGATCAGAAGAAACGCTTCAAAGATTCCTTCAAGTCATCATTGAAACACTTCAAAAATGACCCTGAGTCTTTGGAAGATCTCACAAAGGATCGCACCACCTGGCGGAGTCTCATCCATACTGGAGCTAGAGATTTTGAACGGAGAAAAACTGTAGAGGTAGTGCAGAAGCGTAAGCTGCATAAATCTCAGAAAAACATCACATCCTCCATTGATCAGAAAAATACAAGCGGTATCTCCTGTCAAGTGTGCCACAGACGGTTCAGAGCACAGATTGACCTGATCAGTCACTCACATACTCACAGAAACCAAACCAGTCAGTGATACCATGGTCATCTTCGAACTCGAAGGATGAATAACAAGTATACAGGAAGAAGTATATATATATATATATATATATATATATATATATATATATATATATATATATATATATATATATATATATATATATATATATATATATATATATATATATATATATATATATATTTGTTATACATGTAATCAAATGCTCTGTGAATAATACCAACTATCTTGTTCCTGTTTGCATGCATATTTGTGATATGATCACAATAATTTATTGTCTTGATAAAAAGTACTCCAAGGTCTTTTTCATCATCTACATTAGTTATTTTAACGTTTGAACCTTCCGATAACAGGAATTAATGTGAGGGTCACATTAGACTCTAATGTCATAAATTTACATGTGTTAATGTTGAAATAAAGTTATCAATAATCTGACCATTTGGGGATATTTCTAATATCTCTTTGCAACGCAGTGAGAAACCTTTGTACGAGAACAGTTACCTAATTTTAGATTAATTTTCGTATTGCTTTGTTTGGTTGTTGTTTTTTTTTTTTTTTTAAAGATGTGCCTTAAAACACTCTTTTAAAGCACCTTTCAATCTAGATTCTACTTTTTACCGTAAAATCTTTTTATCGTGTTATCCAAAATTATTAACTGATATTTTAGCATGTGACTAGCGATCACATTTGAAGGCATTTTCATCCATTTTCGAACTTTCAGTGTTGAAATCAGAACTATTTTAATAAGTTGCAACTGTCAGTGGCCCAGTGTTTTTATAAAAAAATTTACTAAAAACTTCCTGTTCTCAAAATTGTATTAAAAACCTTGGTCCACTGGTCTCAAAAATGTTACCAAAAAGTCTAGGCCATATTATCGCTTTTGTAAGATAATGTTATGTCCTTAATCAACTTTCTTCTAACATAGTTTACAAGTGAAGTATTTACCTTTCCTTTAACCGTTATATCGGCCGATAGAAATAAACTACCGGGCAGAATTAAAACATTTTAACGTTTTGATCTTACAACTTGTAAGTGTTGCTCAGGTTTTATAGTATTTGGAGTGTGCGTAATACACTGATGTGTCGGGTTAAGATCTTACCACACTCTGTTTATTTTTCTTTATGTTTTCTTGTGAGGAGTTATATATTTGTATAACGTATTCATCCTATTGTTTTAGTGAAAATTTAAACATTATTTAGAACTTAAGGAACTTGTTAGTTTCGCTCACTTTAATTTCTGAAAGAAATTTATAGCCAACATAAAAAATAACACCGAGTACGAAGGCAATAAAAATATATTCATAAGTTTTCTTTTATCAGAAGGTTGGTAAAAATCGCTAGCATCGAGTTGCCTATGCTTTTTTTTTTCTTCTAAAGTATCACAATCGTCTGGATTAGAAGAAGCATATAAATCAAATGGTGTAACCAAATTATTTAAATATAGACAAAAAAAAAAAAAAATAATAAATAAATAAAAAAAAAATCAAGCTTCCCTAATTTTTAATTTATATAATTAAACACTTTGTTCTGCTTTCACTGAACGCATTACTTGTTTGTGTAATTCCTCAGTTGATTTATCGTGTCTTTCTATATCCCATCCTAACACATCGCATTTTAAGTCTTAAAAAATGAATACAAAACTGTATTATTTGTTTTAATAGCATCGTACTCTATATAACACCCATTTACAAATTGCCTCACTCACCGAGCAAAATGAAAAGGAGAGCAGTCAAATCCATAAAAAGAAGATAATGTTTGTGGTAATGTCGAATGAAAGAACAGATCTAAATAGGGGAAATGGGGAGGTAAGCCCCCC
>JAECUM010036677.1:0-54687 GCA_016617855.1 Megalonaias nervosa | reverse complement strand
TGGTATTCATGGGAATTTTGAAAATAAATTGAAACAATGGAACAAATTTTAAAGTGACAATATAGTGCTTCGTGCATGGATGTCGTTGACCCAACGTTGCCCAGAATATTTGGAGAAAATAAAATGTGTTGAATTCGTGAAGGCCAAAAGAGAAGCAGGTGATTTTGCAAACAAGAGGGAAATAATCAACACATATACTGAAGACAACTGCCATTCACGCATGACACTGTGTTAGGTGCAAAATAACCAAGATTGAATTGTATCCAGTGTCTTGAAAATAAAATCATTATTTGAAAACACATTCACTTGAGTGCAAATGACAATTTTTTTGCCAGGACGGGTTATAAAAGTATCATTACTATTTACCTGCAGACATCAATGCACCATTGTATATATTATAACTACAGATGCCAAGCACATGGAAGCCCTGGTGGTGAATAAACACAACTGGCAGTGAGCAGTAAACTCTTTCTTTGAACTTGCTAACAGGACATCAGAGACAAAGATTATTTTTATTACAAAGCAAGCCGACCTCAGAAGCCAACTTTGGAAACTCAGAAGCCGGTTTTGTTTTTATTTAAAGGATATCAGTACAAAGGTTTTTTTATTGCAAAGCAAGCTGACCTTGGAAGCCAACTACAGATTCTTTTAAGTGTGCCGATTTTTTATATTTTTATTTTTTTAATATACAAAGACAGCCGAGATATGGAAGCTAACTTTGGTTCCTTTTCACCAGTATTCACAGGAATTTTGAAAATAAATTGAAACAATGGAACAATATTTAAGGTGACACAATATGGTGCTTCATGCACAGACATCAGTGACCCAGCGTCGCCAGAAGATTTGGAGAAAATAAAATCACGTGATGAATTCATGAAGACCAGAAGAGAAGCAGATGATTTCACCGACAATATGATCATTAACATGGATGAAATTCTAGTGTAATTTGATTGCATTCCTGGATGGACTGACGATAAGATGGGGGTCAAAAGTGTGAGTTAGCAAGACTTGTGCAGATTTGGAAAAATTTGACTTTAGTCCTTGCAGTTTCCACTTCAGGTGATGTGTTGCCTCTAACAATTTTTCATAGTATGAAGAAGTTAAAAATAATATTCATGTACCGAAAGAATGGATCATACGTGTGCAGGAGAAGGGTTGTGTTGATGAGATGCTACTGCAGTGGATTAAAGTTTTCTCTCAAGTACACAGTTTTATATTTTTTAAAATAAAATTTCAGTTGGAGTGCATTTTCCGACATGTAATTTTCAAATGATTTAAAAGGTGTTCCAGAACTTATGACTCGAAAAAAACAATGTGTCCCAGAACATACAGTGCACAAAAAAAATTTTAAAATTAATTTATGGTGTCCCAACATATATGATAAATATGGTACAAATCAGGTGATGGGATGTTTTTTTTTGTGTTAATTCTTTATGCAGCCACAAGTGAATATAACCAGACTGTTTCTGAGACATAATTTACAAATATATATGATATATATATATAAGGACAGTTTTGGGAAATGTGCCTCGGCCAATCCACAATTTGCAATTTTAATTACTCAGAATTTGCATTTATGAGTGTATGTCCATCCCAAAATCCAAATTATGTGAAAAGCTTGTCTAGAATTATGCTGAAGCTTATCACAGATGGGCAATCATGTCTCTGGTAAATGAAATAACTACAGAACTCACCATATAAAACCAGCGGAATTCTAGGCAGTGAATAGGAAAGATATACGTCACCTGATGATACTTGTCAGTTAACTGAAATTAAGCATAAACATGCATAAAGAGTTTTATACAAAGACTTCAAACTTGTGCATTTAACTAACCATGCATTTAATTTTCTCTAAAGGCATTACTGCTGGATCAATGTTTTGTCAAGGAAGAGAAAAAACTACGAAACTTGATACAGAGGAAAACCACATCAGGGGTTATAATAATGATAATAATAATAACAATGAGTCATAATGAAATAAGGTGCACTTTTTATCAGGATGTATGTTTTTTAAAGTGCATTTCTTGCAGGATAATTACCACACCCTTTTAAGATCATGGGGGAAATATTATAATTATAGTAATTTATACACAACAGAAATGATTAGCTGATCAAAGCCAATTAATAATAAACCATTTATGTCTGTGAAATACTTTGTATCCTTAAATTATGGATAATTATAATCAGCAGACCTTTAAATTCATATCTAATGTCAAGATATTATTACAAAATAAAAAATTCCACTGCAGCTGCAAAATTATGTTGTAGAAATTAAAATTGATAAATCATTTGACTTCTATTTAGTGTGGGTGGTGCTGTTTAAAATTCTTATTAAAGTTCTGATTTACCATCAGACGAATGAAATTTATGTAGTTAAAAGATTTGCCAGAAGCTTAAAATAGGAAAGGATTATCAGTGGGTATATATAGTAGTTGCAGGAAATTTGTACTAAGATACAGACATGCAGACAGACATATTATGACAAAGATGCATAACTGATGAGAGCAGACTGCATGTTCTCACCTATACCACAATTTCCAAGTCCCCATTTTTCATGTCATCTAGTAGCTTGTAGGTATATATAGCAGGATCATCGTGGTGTTTAACATTAACCACTGATTAAAACCAGGCACAGCTATGACATATCCTTTGTATTGCCTCTTCATAAGTCTTCTGCCCTCTTTCTCTTCAAAAGTGTGAAGTACAGTTTTACCCACTAGCATGTGTTTTTCATGTGTTTTTGCTCCCTCTACTGCAAAAACTCGTCTATTAATATGAATAAACTTTCAAGCAGTTTCTCTTTAGTAAACTGCACATTTCTGGACAACATTTGAAAAGTAGTTTTGTTTCTAGTTTCTTGTAGCAAGACTTTTTTCCGAAAATTTAGTTGTATGTTTAAGGCTTTCTTCTTCTCACTAGCAGTTGGCATGGTTTCCAAAATCTCTGAGGCAAACTTTTTGGTTTGCCAAAGGCCATAGTACAGCAACTCATTGGTCAATCTTTCTTTCTCAGCCGGTTTCCTTTCCCTTTTTCTTGTTACTGCTTCCCTCTTTTCCTTAAATTTCTCCCTGATTTTATCCTCAATTTCAATCTTTCTTTCCGTATACTTTCTCCTAAGGTCTGTTCCTATGGATCTTGCATCTTTAATCAACTTTACTCTCACTTCCTCTGGTTTATTCTCTATCCATGCAGCAGTTTTATTCTGAGTGAACATGATGAGCAACTCATTTGCAAGAGTAGATGCATTTTGTCTGTGCTTTGTGAGGTGATCTTGTAATCCAAACACATGTTCAGAAAATTTGTTGTGCTTGACTGTTGATGAGTACTTCTGTCTAGCCACAGGATTATCTGTCACATGGTGCTGTCCCCCCGTAAGATGATCCTTGACAGCTTTACTCAGATAAACATCCCAAGCTCCAAAGATGAGCTGTAGTACGTGAACAACAATTCCATTGTGCTTGTCCTCCTATGCCAATCCGTTGTATGCATCATCCTTAACTACCAACTCATCAGCATATGGTCCAGTCATATTCAGAAGAATAAATATGGCATCACCAGTGTTGCTGTGTAAGAAAGCTGTCAATTGTCCAGAAATATGATTTAAATAAAATATGTTTCCTTTTTTTCTACTAATGTCCAGAAAGGTGCAGTTACAAGTTTTGATACTAATCCAAGGGCTTTCATGGCTGCTAAATTTAGACGATCTTGTATGTCAGCTAGAACTGATTGCTGAACATCATTTTTTGTGCCATAGACATCTTGAAGGAACTCTTAATAAAGTCATGTATGAGAAATACTTATTCTGCTCTGAAAAATTATATGTTGAATCTATTCCCCTTGAAAGGTGTGAGAGAAAGGTTACATCCTTTTGTCAGCAGGAAAACTCTCATATCTTGATAGCATCCAGTCTATTCTGAACCTCCTCTTGTAAAGATTTTATATGAATTTCTTACCAGTCTAATGACTGCTGGTTCTGAAGTTCTGCACATCTTTTTTTTTTAAAGCTGGATCAGTTCTGATCCAATAGACAGACCTTCTACCTTCTGCCACTGATTTAATACAGTTGTACATTGGACAGCAAGGTTAACAAGAACATGCAAAGTGCAAAAGAAATAAAGCATCTGGGATAGATCCTTCTGTGCCTCCTCTGACATTTTCATCCCAGTTTTCAGTCACTTCCTGGAGTACTTTATTTTGCAGATCCTCCAGTTTCTGATTGAAAAGCTTCTCTGTACTTGCAGAATCAGACATTGTAGCTATGGTATTGCATAAAATCTTCCTCCCTACATCATCATTCCCATCAAGTTTCTTACTTGTTTTATTCATATCATCCAGTATTTCCTGCAGAGTGTCCAGAGTACAAGATGCTGATTTTGAAGCCAATTCACACAAGCCTAGAACAAACATATCTTGTTCTGTGTTGCTCATATGGTAACCTGTTAACTTGATACCATATTTTGATGTCTCATCAGTATAAAGCATAAGATTTCTACTGTCACTTAGTATCTCACCTACCTGCTTTTGAGCTAGTGCCAAGCATCTATCATTCATGTTATTAACAGTTGACTCACAAGGCATCCTGTCTATCAATGTTTTCCCACAAAGATCAGCAACAATATGAATTACCTAGCCTATGCATCAAACCCCAACATTACAATCCAGCAGTTTCATCACAGTAAGTTCACAAGGAGGTGAGAATGATTTGTTAAGTCATCAAACAATTTAAGTTCATTTGATTTTGTGTCATTCAACAAGTCCCTAAGGTAATGTATTGATGTTTCCATTTCATTGCATTGTCTCCTTCAAAGTAGAATAAGTTGCCTCCAACTGATCCCTCTCCTCTTTTGTCTACTGAATTAATAATTTTGCTGCTGACAATTGTTGATGTAAAGATTCCACTTGCTTTTCAAGGCATCTGTTTTCACCTTTGACAACATTAATGCTTATCTGTAGTTTTTTCACCTCACTCCTTAAACAATTTTTCACTCTAGTGTATTTACACTCCTTTAGTGTCTTCAGTTTTGACTCGGCTTCATTTGTCATTTGCTTCACACTATACCTCATTTTTGCAATTTTCTTCTTTTTATTAAGTACACTTTGATTACTCTGAACATACTTTCTTTTCAAAAGTCTTTTTTCTGCTTTTAACTGTGAGATACTTTTCTCATGCTCTTTGTCTCGCAAATTAGATTTATGTAATTCCGTTGATGTAGTGAATTCATTCTTGTCAGCCATTAATGTACTGGGTGTATTTTCAGCCCCTGGCAGAACATACTCTTCTGCCAACAGTTTCTCACGGTCAACACCTCTCTTCTTCATAACTTTCTCCTTCAATCTCTTAACATGAACTCCCCAAAACCTTGTAATTTAATTTGTTCACCCCTTCAGCATACTTGTTATTAAGTTTTTGTAGTATGTCAGGAAAGTGTGTCAAATTAAGCTTCTGACTGTTTTCCAGAAACTTGTAAATGTCAGTGACCAATGCATTTTCAACCTTACTAACAGTTGGAATTTCTAAATTTTCAGGCATGCTGGGCTTAACCCATACCTTTTGAAATATGTTGTCTGACTCATTTTAAATGTAGATTTGATCGAAAAAGTAGTCTGGTTGTGCAGTCTGCGTTACGGCACACTTTTCCTCAAAATCAATTGCAGCAACGTCAGATCCTTTCATCACATTTGTAATTAAACATTTTCCAGTGAAAACTGTTTGTGTTGCTTTGGAACACGATGTACTTATATACATAACTGACTGACTTTCATAAGCTATTAGTTTCTTCAATGATACAGAAGTGTCATGCAAATTACTATCTAAACCTATATTAGTACATTCATAGTTCACTGAAAATGAAGTGCTAGAAATGTTTGAAGCAGCATTAGAAGGACATGTAGTATGAGATGAGCTAAGATTGTCACCATCACCACACTGACATTTGTAATGATGAAATATTCTCTACATTTTCTAAGTCTAATAATTTCAAATTACAAGGTGTGCTACAAGAACTACAGGCAACATTTTCATTACACCCACTACAGCTGTTTAATACATGCACATTTAAAGAATCACTCAAGTCCACGTTAGCTGAAGCCATGGGCTTTATCAAATTTGCAGATGCAACATTATTACGCAAAGCAGAGGATGAGAAGCTATTTTCACCATCACCACAAGCAGATGTGTGTTCAAGTCTTATCTTACTTGATAGTTGATTCAGTGTACCACTCTCTGTGCTGAAGGACTGTGTCAAGTTTCTTTTGGTGGTCTGAAATCATGAAACAAATGTTTCAGAAATTTATATAGTGCAAATCATCCCAACATGAAGTCTGATTTAAGCATGAATATCAAATTGCTAATGTTAGAATTTAGACAATTTCTTGCCTGCATAACTAAACAGGGCTTTATACATTGTCTAAAAGCCAACTTGCCCGTGTCAAAGTCACTGGAAAACTGAATTTGCCCTTTGAAGATTTGAATTTGCCCAAAAATGTGACAAAAAATTATCACAAAGTAAACAAATGTGGTAAAGTAAATATAGAATGATTTAAGGAAATCACATTATATTTATTCTACAAATACCGAACTTTTGTTTACATTTTATCTTTGTTTGTACCATAACTAAGTACTACATACAGACAGACATCTTGATGAGGAAAAAACCCCGAAGTTTTAGAATACAGATATAGTTATAAATGCATTGACAGATATTTATTTGTTAGAGACGAATGCCTATTATTTCAAAATGCCAGTGAAAGAAATCTCTAGAGTTAAATTATTACCAATTATCACCTAGTCACCATGTAATCGATGACAGGCATCAGAATGCATTTTCAACAGGGTTATTAATGATAATACTAAATATTAATTAAACATTAAGCTGGAAAGATTTTCTGAATAAAGGCATTGTATGATATCAATATATCCAAGCATTTGGTCCTATATCAGCCACTAAAATCTCTGTTCATAGTTGTTTGCTGTTTAACACTTGGATTAAAAAACTTGGACTTTACTACACCACATGTGGCAAAACAGTGATTGTGTCCCTACTAAATACATTATCCTGTGATGAGTATACATTTTAATAAAGAGAATTCTATGCTACAGTTACCTTGTTAAATACACCTTTGATGTCAACGCTTTTGGTTTTCTTAGGAGTTGGTTCCACCAGATCAAGACTGCCTTGACTGGGATCACTGGCACTAATATCAGGCTAAGTGTGAGTGTCTGTGCTATCAGAAACTGGGTTGATTCAGAATGGTATGTCTTCCCCACAATATGAAATTAACCTATTCATTTGTGGTTATACTGTGAGGAAATGAATTTCTATTCTACAAGCAACACAAGCACTGCAGTCGCTACAAATGCTGGATTGTATGTATTGACAGACATGTGGACAGACACAGGATTGAAGCTGATCGTCTTAGGATATGCTACTGTATGAAGTTGCTTCAATCTGTGATCAATAGTATTGGAGAAACAGTTTGGTTTAAACGTATTTTATTGTCACAATATGATACAGTGGGATTGGGCACAAGTTCTAACAACTTAGAAACAGTTCAATGCAAACATTTTAACACAGATGTTGATGAAAGGATGGATAGGCTGACAACATCAATACAGACTGAATTTTGCAGTGATGACATATTAATATATGAAGTTATTTCAAATGTTAAATCTTTTAGACCAATTCATCGAAAAATATAGTTTTTATAATCACAGGTTTACATAAAATATTCCTTTTTCTCTAATATTTCCTATGAGATGTTCTATACAGTAAATATTTTTGAATTGCAAAGTTGTATAATGTGCTGTTAATTTTTGTGCCATAATAACAAATTATTTTTAAACATGGTTAAATTATGATAAAATCACAGACAAATCAATGTTTATGCATGGGGATGGATGCTATAACAGCCTGAGCTTTGAGCAGCCTAAAAAAACTTCAAAAGCAAAAAGGAAAAAAACCACAACAAACCTTACGGGAGGGGGGGAGCTTATTCTTCTACATAAGTTAACAGAAAACAATTACATCTCTTCTGTAGAAGATTCAAATAAAAAATTTTATTAATGGTTTTAACTACTACATTAATTTCATATCCATATGTATCAAGCAAGTTTGATACTGTATTGTAGCAGTAATAATAATAGAAACAAACAGCTGGTAGCAGTAGCAACGGTGTTTATATTCAGTGACAGCTACCAGCTGCTCAAGGGAGAGAACTGTCATACATTTCCGGTTAAAGATCAGCCGGGGGATATGCTATAAAACAGCTCCATTCCCAGGAAAAGAAGATAAGTACTAAAATGTTCTCGACACATTCCATATTTAGATACATAAATAAAACCTCTCCTGCCTGAAACCCTCCCCAATCCATGCAGTTTATGGACTTTTAAAGAATAATTTTCTCAGAGCTGTATCAAATTCTTACCAATAATGTAAGGTTTAAAAGAAAAGCCAAATGGTTTCCTTTGCACAGGTTATGACGTAAAATTTTCCTGCTATCCATGAAATTATCCAATCAGAGTTAAAAGAATGGGAACCCTGTAAGGAGAGGTACCCTCTCTGTACAAAAATAGTAAGATGGTGCCACTCGGCTGATGCAAGTGTCCCCTGGTTACATTGTTATTGCTACAGTATGATATAATAAGCCTTCCGATCCACTACAGTAGAGCTGAATTATTTATTCTCTTCATAACTTCCAAATTTAAAACTATACTCCATAGTTGGAAACTTTAGGATAATTTGGAAAAAATAGAGTGATCAATGACGTACAATTTTTAGGAGATGGAGCACCCTAATATAAATGAGCTGCAGTTGTCAAGTTACCAATTATATATATGCTGTCTACATAATGGACCATGCATCTGGTGACTGTCGTTTCGGAGAATCAAAACGTTTCATGGAATTCCAGTATCTAAAATTTTAAATCCAGAGTTTAATTTTCATTAAATCGTTTGTGTAGTTTGTGCTTTTTTCTTATATAGCGTGCAAATAAAAGAATGTGTTGTTGTCTGTTAAAATTCTTCAAATTTCTTTTCATAATAAAGCTCCATGCCATGTGAATAACATGCTTGAAATACATAAATGATCAGAAGATAATCCTGCTATTATGCATATATGATGGAAAAGTGATCTCTTCAGGTTTGTTACAGATGTTCCCTGAGACATGTGGCTATTTAAAAACAACAAGAGCACATTTTAAAATGTTGCAAATTAAATTTAAAATATATGTGCAAATATAATTTTAATTTAAATCCTCATTTTCTTTTCTTGTTCTTTTATAGTTGATTTAATTGATTAATATCCTTGTGCATGAATATTTGTTATTTGCTTTTATCTCAATATAAAAACATTTATTTCAAATATATTCCAGGTAAAACTACAAATTTAGCCTTTCATCTTGATCATGACCACAAAGAAACTGGATCAACAAGAGGTGCTGATGTTCCCTCCCCAGGCAAATGGACTAAGATTGATGAACAATTTAAAAAGCCAAGAAGAAGCTACAAAGCAGAAAGAAATTAATGACACTGTCTTGAAACTCATTGTTGGCAAAGTTCTTCCGCTGAGCCTCATTGACCATAAATATTTTAGAAACTTTGTGATGCTTCTTAATCCAAAGTAAGTTTTGAATGATAACACTATAAATTACTAATATTTATTTAAATTGACAGTGAGAAAACAAAAAAAGTGTTAACTCAATTGATTCAAGACGTCAACACTAAGGTGTTGAATTTTGAATTTCCGTACATAAATTAAGCAATGTTTCATTAAATATAATGCTGTCCTGTCTAATTAAACATTGCATAAATTCATTCTTTTCACTGTATTTAGACACAAGGAGTATTCCAGATACATGCATGTCTTGTTTGACTACCATAACTAAATGTTTCAAACTTTACATTTTCAGGTATGAAATTCCAGGTTGTAAATCAGTGTTCTCCAAACTAGCTGAGAAGAAAGACCAAGCTGAGAAAAAAGTGAAAGAGGAACTACATGATGTTCTTGATATAGCTGTTACTCATGATGCATGGACCACATTAAACACAGAAAGTTGTAGTACAGTGACTGCACATTTTATTTCCAAAGATTGGGAATTGAAAAGTATTGTGTTAGAAACATGAAAAGTTGAAACCAGTCACACTGGGGAAAACATAAAAGAAAGCCTGTTGGCCACCCAGAGACATTGGGTCTTCTAACACCAACTGGAGTCACTGATAATGCGGCCAATGAGATAAAGGCTTTTGATTTACTTCAATGGACTCGATTTGGAATTTATGGTCACAGAATCAACCTTATTGTGAAAAAAGCTTTAGCTATACCAGAACTGTCACTAATCATTGCAAAGGGGTGCAAACTTTTGACCTTTTTCCATCAAAGTACAAGCATAAATGATTTGCTAATGAGTAAACAGCAGTTACTACTTGACATAGGTGCTAGAGGACACAAGCTCAAGATGGATGTTCCGACTGGATGGAATAGCACTCATGACAAGCTTGAACGACTGCTTGAGCAGACACCTGCTATTATGGCTGTTATCAGTGACCCAAACATAAGCAAGTCAGCAGCTGCAGCATTGAAAAATTATGTCTAAACATTTGACGAACAAGCATTGGTTTGAAAAACTTGTGGGAGTTCTCTCACTGTTCCTGAATGCAACAAACAGTGTTTGCGGAGGCAGATCACCAACCCTTCATAAAGTTATCCCAATACTTATTAAACATGCCAGATGTGTAGACATGAATGATAATGATCTACCTCCAGTTGCCAAACTTAAAGATTTAATAAGACAAGAACTTGACAATATATCACAAGACAAAGATCTAGCTCAGCTGGACTGTTTGTTGAATCCATCTATGAAGGATCTTGAATTTCTACCTGACAGTGAGCGAGCAGATGGACATGTGCTTTGCTTTTGAAGATTGCTCTTGATATGGCTGATGTCAAAATGAATGTCAAAGTGGAGCCAGGGACTAGTTATGAACAGCCATCAGACACATTGCCACCTCTACCAATAGTACCATCACTGCTAAATGTCAGAGATGATAACAAAAAAAACCCTGGTCCACCAAAAAAGAAAGCAAAGGTCAATGTTGACATGGATGATTGGTTGTAATATGTTGTTTGCCTTGATGAAAGTCAACAGCCAATAACAGATGTCATCCACCAGGAGGTTTCCATATATCTAGTTGCTGCTCCATATGATACCAATCTCACAATTTTACAGTGGTGGAAACAAAACTGCCATTTCTACCCCTGTCTTAGCTTACTAGCTCAGAAGTACCTAAGTATTCCAGCATCATCTGTATCCAGTGAGAGGGTATTTAGTCTGGCTGGACATCTTGTCAGCAAGAAACGGGCTTGTTTAAGCTGTGACAATGTGGACTTGATAATATTCTTAAACAAAAACATTGACTATTGATAGTGTCAGTGTAACAAAACCAAGAATAAGCATTATTCTGAAAAATGATTTATGTGTTCAGTATTACCCAAACATTTGATTTTTCTTTTATTGTACCTTCAGTTTAACTTTTAATGTGGATAACACTTTTATCTAGTCGTAAGAATTCTAGTCTTAGAATTTTTAAATCATTATATGACTTTGTTATTAAACTGTCAAGTTAATAAATGTAAAAAAATTTTGGTGTTTTGTTTCAGTTTAAATGTAAAATGTGGATTATTGGTTGATTGTTAGTGCAATAATCAGTATTCTGAAAAATGATATGATCTGTCCTAGTCAAACCTTTGATTTTGTTTAATGTAGATAACATTTTAGTCAAGTTTTAAGAATTCTAGCTTTAGATGTTATATCGTTACATAATTATGTGATTTTGCTGATAAATTGTTCCATTAATAAATTTTGAAACTTTTAATTGGAGGTTTATTTTTTGGTTCAGATTTAAACTGCTTTGATTATAGTATTAGTAAATAATGACAAGCAAGAGAAGCAGTCTTTCTATATTTTAAACAGTAGACAAATCACGTATGAATAAATGTGTTCTGGGGGATTGCAACAGACTTTCAATTGCATAAAACTGATATGCCAAAGAAAGTTGCTTTCATTTAACAAAGTTGTAGAACAAAAATAACACAATGCATTAAAAAATGTATTATTTTTATGAGGTTATATGTAAGAGATTACTCCTGTACATTTATTAACATTTTGAACTCTTGAACAAAGATATAACTGTATAAGAAACAAAAATTTTAATTTTCTTGTAGTAACTGATTATAATCAATTATCAGTAAGTTGTTTGGAACCGATGATCGATTATGAACTTCTAACCGATTCCCATCACTAATTACTACACTGTCCCATTATGACAACTGGTGGCATTGATTACATTATTCCAACATGCATGACTCTAACATCTCAATTACAACTTTAACTGTGCTACATTGTAACTTGCAGGATGTTTTGTACCTTTATCTTACAGTGATTAACATATGCCATCATTTTTTTGTCAGAATTGAGGGAGGATATTTAGAAATGAAGTGATGTAGTGTAGAATGTTGATGTAAGTAGAGCTCAAAAAGTCTGATAGGTTGACACCTGGAGCCCCTCTAAATCTAGTTCGTGCCTCTCATTTATGTTTTATCTTGTATTACATATTTATGCTTACATGTATTTGGAAGGTTTTATCTTCCGTAAGATCTTATGCAGTTTTTTATTTTCAAGTGTTTAGTTCCTAACCTTTAAATGGCACCATGTAGCCATTATTGTGCTGTTAAATCCTATCATACATACATTCATCCTCACTATATGACCAGGAAATGATGCTGGTTTATGTGATTTTTCATACACTGCAATATTTTTTAACAACCATAATGGAGAGGGCATCTAATCCTGAAATTTGCTTTTGCATTTGATTAAATTTATGGCATTATATAACCCTCTATGTTAGTCTCAGATTATATTCATTACTTTAAATGTGAATTGTGTCTGTTCTCATTTCAGGTGTAAAATGACATGTGTACAAAGTTGTATGCATCTGCACAAGGTATTTATTTACTAATAGATCTTTGTAGAAATTTTCTTTATTTTTCTCCATTTTCTCTGAGATTTAATTCAAGAGCAATATATTTAATAGAGCAGAGACCATCATACTCAGTACAGGTGTAATGCTTTATTAAAACAAATCAACTGTGCAAACACTAACATGTGCTATTATTTTATCTCAATCAATCAGTTTCTTAGCTAAAATCATCACGAGAAGCATGAGTCAATTAATAGGTAGTATTTTAACAAGATTAAGATAACAAATAATAATAAAGAGAACTAATCTGAATTGTCAATTCAACATGTCAGTTGCTATGTACAAGTGGTGCTCCTGTTAGACATTGTACACTCCAGACTGATATGTTGATAACATTGCTTACATTATGTGCAAAGAAATTAAGTACTCCCCCTTGATGCTGTGCTTTACAAAGTAACACTCAGTAAACTTTGTAAAGCACAGCAGCAAGGGGGAGTATTTAACTGTAATTTAATATTGGCTTTACAAAGTAGCACTCAGTAACCACTCCGGTGGCCTAGTCTTTAGAGCGTCTGCCTCGGACGTAGGAGGTCACAGGTTAGAGCTCCAGCCGAGTCATACCAAAGACTTATAAAAATGGTACTAACAGCTGCCTCGCTAGGCGCTTAACATTAAGAGGTTAGAGTTGGGACTGGTTGGTCTGGTGTCAGGATAATGTGATTGGGTGGGACATCATGTTACACGTCTGGGGTATGATGCCCCAGTGCTAGACATCACTATAAACTGCCACACTGCAGACATTGTCATGATATGACTGAAAAATTGTTAAAGCTATGTTAAAAATAAAAAAAACACACTCAGCAAACCAGAAATTCTGAAGTTTGTTTTTGCTGGGCTTTACTTGCTTTGCTGGTAGCTTATTGCTTCCTGAATCTCCTTCAGAATGATTCACACTTGAGATCATCAAAATCTCAGACAAGTTTGATAAAGAGGAAGATCCATATTTAATAGTGAGGTATTTTGCATATGATTAACTCAGCTTGTTACCAATCTGGAAGGCATATTACTTGTCTGATTTTGATCAAAATTGGAATATGGGTTTGTATCATCAAGATCTATGATGACTTTGATATGAGTGAGATGCACAAGTATTAGTGATGTGATCTTGCATATGATCATTAGCACTCGCGAGGTTGAAAAGATTTTTTATCAAACTTGGAATATGGTCTTGTATCATCAGACAGTTGAGTAAGTTTAACAAAAAGCAAGATGCACATATATTTATAATGTAATATGACTGACAGAGCTTATTACCACTCTGTAGACTGAATTTAGATTGGATTTTCCTCAGGTTTGGTATATAAGCCTGTATCTTCATGGTCTTTCACTGGTGAGATCTGTCCATATTAATGAGGTGATTGTGCATCTGATTGGCTGGCCTTATTACTTCTCTAAGTTCATTTTTTTTTCATTTAATTTGGATTAAATATGGTAAATTGCTTTATATCATCAAGATATGAATTATGAACCAGACCTAAGCAAGATAATTATGACTTTATATTTTAATAGTTAGTCTGTTAGTACAAGTGTTTTTCCTACTCCACCTAAACTGCTTGAAGAATTGCCATGAACTTTACACACTTATTCATGACAAGGTCTAGTTTGTCCTCAGTGACAATGTTGCCATTTAGACATCCAATATGGCCACCATGGGTGGTGCATACCTGCCATGTTGGTAGACACTGTTGGGGTAGGGTGGTCTTGAGATTCAGAAAGTGTTCTGAGGTCCCAAAATGTGTGTGGGTGGTGGTGGGGTGAGGTGGGGTGTTTGCAGTGCAAGTGTTCCCAAGAAAAGCAACATCATTCAATTGAGAATAAGCTGTCTTTTCTTATAAGCCTATACAGAATGATTGGAAATTCAAATCTGAATAAAAGAAAATAACTTGTCTCTTTTTAAAAAATAGTTGGTAGACTTAGTATTGTCAAATATCATCACCACACACATACACATGTTCAGACACTCTCATGACCACAATCACACTAACATTAATCATTAAATAAAAGCATACAAGTTTCTGCCTTTAAAATCCATTGTCTGGCAAAATATTGGCTTAATTAGATGCAGTCATTGCTACTGTCAATAGTTCAGTATGGGGTTTGACAGTAATGCATGTGTCATTTGTGTTCATCATGGCACTCATTAGAGACTGGCTGGTACTGTTGTTCAAACTTTCCTTCTGGCTTCTTGGAATGAATCTTGCTCAGAACCAAGTTGTTGTTAATGACCATAAGGTTGGTATTTTCAGAACTATATCTGATGCAGTTCAACCACAAGATGTGCTCATCTCAAGAGAAAAATGAATATAAATCATATTTGGACTGACCATTTCATGGGGGAGGGGGGACATAATACTTTCAAGTTTAATTGGGTTCTTACAGGTAATACAGCAGTAATAAATGCTTCTGTCAAAAATAGGTGTTAATGCTTGATCAACTTAACTGTGCAAACATGAGTATGCGCTTGTTAATGCCTTTCAATTAGTTGATTTGATGGCAGTTAAATCAGTTAATAGTTGGTATTTTAACAAGGTTAAGATGAATAATAATAATGGGAACTAATCTGAGTGTTCAGTTCAGTATATCAAATATGTCCTGGCTTGTCCCAGTGTTATATCCAGGTGCTGCTGCTATTTCAGTGGACATTGTACATTCCAGAATGACTTTTGTTAATATATTGTTTGCAGTATGTGCAGAAAAGTTAGATGTGTCATGTTGCTGTTGTCCTTCGCAAAGCAAAAGTCCATTAACCAGGAATTCTGAAATTTTCCACATCAGAACATGATTATTTCTTAAAAAAACGAGACATTTCATGAAACAACCTTCATAGTTGAAACTTGATTTTATACAGTTGTTTTATTAGTAAAATACTGATACTGTGATTTCATTGCAAGTAATAATGAATCTTCTCTGAGTGCCAATTCATGAATTTCAAGTTCACTACAAACTTTGGAATTTGCTTTTCTATAATGAACCATATCTATCAAACAAAGCTTTGCATTTACAGAGTACTCTTTCGTTTGATTGCCTTGCTGTCTTGATCACATTTGTGAATGACTAGGATAATTTAAGGTAGTTTGATTAGGTTACTAACACCGTAATATTTATAAGTGTTTAAGTTTTTGCCTTCTTTTTATTCCACTCCTTTTATTTGATGTGATACAATATACATAATGTGATAATACAAACCAGGTCTTTTGCTTTTAATTGAGTAACAATACAACAAATATGTCTACAAATCAGATATCAACACAGTCAGCAGTTAACTGGGTTCTCACTGAAACACTCATGGACATATCTGTGGTGGTAGAATGACATTTTTCACATTGAAATACAAGAGGGCAGATCACATTTATAATGATTATACTGAAACCTAATTAAAACAAAGAACTAAAATACAAATTCAAGGGTCCCTGGTGGCCAAGTGGTCTAAAGCACTTGCCTTTACCGATCACTGCCACCTCACCTCTGTCCATGTAGGTTCGAGTCTTGGGTTTCACCAATCTGGGCCTATGAGAAGGCGAGCTAATAGCATCCCATGGGTCGGTGGTTGTTATTGGGGTTTTCCCAGATTCTCTAGGGGTTCCACTATTGGGTTGGACCCTGATCTTTATGATATCATCTGGCATTTTGAGGTTCAGAAACTGGTATCTTGCTCACTAATGCATAGATGAGGAGGAGTAGCTAGCTTCAAGCCTTGTCAGTGAAAATGGATTGTTTATGGTTCAGTGGTAATTATGATTTCATTTTTATTCTTTGCCAACCTTGAATTTTGGCTGAGAATCAGCTGCCCTCATTTGCTTAACTTTTGAGAACCCCAGTTTCAGTCGTATCAGTGTTGGGGATGATCAAGATAGGCTCCTTAGCCTAGATCAGACTTCAGTTTTATTTCTCTTCCTCAAAAGAGAGAAGGACAGTTTGGAATCATTTCTTCCTACCTCTTAGGGGTTCCTCTGATATTTCACTGGCCACCATTTCCAAGTAGAGTAACCTCACAATCAAGAGCACTTATCACCCCCTTGCTGAGAGGAACCTTTTTTCAGGAGAATTAAAGGCCATGAAATTAGGGCTATTGCAACATTTTGGGCCTATTTCAAACTAGTCCTATTTGGATGATGTTATGAAGGCCACCTTCTGTTAGCCTTGCACTGCCTTCACCTCCTTGTACCTTCTAAATCTTTGATGCATCAGAGTGAACACAGGTTGTCTGTTGAGCTCTGTAGTAATGGCACAGCATGTATTCCAACTTTCTTCCAGCCTGCAGTAGTGAATAGTTGTACCATACAGATAAGGGCAGTTGTTTTCTGTACCAGTTTTCTTGATGCAATCAGCCTCCCTCCTAAATTCAGCAAGTCAATAGCAGAAGGTATTGTATTACTGCTGATAAAAAGTAGGGGTTTTTTTTGAAAGTGAAACTAATTTTAATTATGTAATACTAACCTGCTACTATTGAAAAAATTCGCTCTTCCCTCCCTGCTCTGGTGTCCTATACTCTAGACCAAGGTCAAAAGAGGATGGTATTCCGTATGTTGGCTGTGACTAAGGAGTCATACAGGGATCAAGTTCATTTCAGCTCTGGTCCACCAATACTCATTGGAGGAGGTAATAAACTTGTACTGGGAGAAAGAGTAATGGAAAAAGAAATCAGTGCAACAGTGGCAGACTAGTAGTACATAAATTATAATTAGCTTTACCCCCACCCCCATGGTATCTAGCTTTAAAATAATGACAAAACTGTTCAATTGTCACCAGTGCTTTTTGAAAACTCGAGTTTTTCCAGCCCACTACCTGCTAATTAAACCAGTTTTCTTTGTGTCCATTATTGCATGGTCTTTAGATTTGATGTTGAAATAACACTTTTTTAGTATCAGTAATATAGTACCTGTCATTATTAGTTAAGCTTTCCCTTTTTCACAATAGAAAATTCTCATCGGTGTGAGAAGCACCATCCTTCCATTGTATAAATTCTTAGAAAACATAGGCCCATGCATGCACAGTAGTGCATCTTCATTCATTGTTGACGTCTTCATCAACACATGGAATAAAATGCTTGCTTAAAGAAAAATACCACAGTGATGGTCTGCTGTATCAGGATCTGATATTCATATTTCTTTGTTAGTGAAGTATAAACCCTCAGTCCTTAATTTAAAAAAAAGTTAATAGTCCAGTGATAATTTTTCAGTTTTTAACTGGCACTGAGCAACCTACCCTCTCCGCTTCTCATAGGTTCGAATCTTACTGGTAGGAATATGTAAAATTTCTAATGGGTCATCAAAATTATCCATTAATATGTTTTCACTTTGAGGGTTTACTTATTGCTGGGGGGTTCAAGTGTTAGCTTCATTAATGTTTTTAAATGCAAATTGTGTGATTAACATCTAATTGATCTCCTAGAACCTTCGAGAGCTATCATGTTCCTTGATTCTTGGATGATGTTCCTTTGTTTATAAGTCATATAGTATGTGAATAAACTCTTTCTCACCCAGTAAAAGAGGGTTAGACCACATCTTCGCAGAGACAACTACTGTTATCACCCATGAGGAGGTAACAACTGGTTCTCAGTGGGTAAAATGCACTCCCCTGAATAAAAAGGGGAGGAGCAGTAACATCCCCAGTATAGATAGTGTGTCATCTAAGAAGAGGATAGCATCTATTTTTAAGGGCTACATATGCTCTCCCCCCTTCCCCAATGGCACAGTTCAAGGCACAAGCCAAGTCTTACCCCCAGGAGGGGTAGCCCTTTTATGGTGTTGGATTCTACCCTTTCCGTCACATAAGGGTCAACATTCTCTAGTTGCCCAAGGTCAGGCAGTGAGCAGTTCTTTTGGCCTCAGAAGGGTAATGTAATTTTCTAGCCCATCCATTTCAAAGGAAGGCTCTTACCACATTGTAGATCACCATTGGCTTGAGGTTGCTGTCACCAGTCACTGGGTAGTGAGTGCCAGTCACAATTCCAGGCACCAAGCATTGAGAATTCTTGCTGAATTCAGTATGGAGTCAGGGATCAGATCGGACACCGCCCTATCTCCATGTTACCTAATTTTCCATTTACAGGGAGAAAACCAGCAATTGTGCATGCTAATGGAAAAGAAGAATGAGCCAATGTCCCCTTCTGCCCCATGTTTTGTCTTAACCCATATGGGATATGGAGTTTCATCCTATACCACCATGGATGACTTTTATATGGCCTCCAGCAAGTACTAGTTTTGAGGTTCCAAGACCATTGCATGTACTCAGGAGGGGTTATCATGGAAGGAGAGGGTTATTCCCCCCTCCCCTGCCACTAAGAGGCCTAGGAGGGACAAGAAAAATTCTCAACCTTCATGCAGAAAGGTACCATTTAAGGACAGTTCAGTCACACTCCTTGATGAGGAGTAACAAAACATCTATGTTCATTCTGGGTCTAATACTCTTGTATCCCACTGAGGTTTTAAACAGGATGATGATAATGCCTTATTGATCATAGTAGATTATCAAGAATTTGAGGATGATCTGGATGATAGGGTTCACCATCCCCTCCTAGGGTCCCCAATCCTTCTTGCCAACCATCTCAGGTGGTTGAAGATGGAGAGACATGGTCTTTTGACAAGGCTGTAAAGTGAATTCTACTAACTTCTTCCCCCATATATGTTCACTAAGTCTTCAGGTTCTGATGACACAAAGATTCTTTCTTGCTTAGAAAACCTTTTGGTGACATGATCTAAACCAGATCTGCTCTTGCTTCTTTGTCTGTAGTCAGTGAATTTGCACAGAGCTTGGACAAAGGACAAGAAGTGGTGAGAGAAAAATGGGGGTTGTCAGTCTCCAGTAGTACACTTAATCACAGCCTGCAGCTGTAGGGTTCATTCTCCTTCATGGTCTGTTAAACATTCCCCCCACCCCCACCCCACTTTGGACACTTCAGCAGACCTGCTAACCCTTACGATTCAACCATAAATCTTATGAAATGACCTTTAAAATACAGACTTAAGGAAAAACAAACAAAATAACATGTGCTTGTTGCAGTAAAATCTGGATACTGGCTTTTCTATGTTTGATTTGGATCCGAGTTTCATTTAGATTTTGTGGAGTCGGTAAGGGAACCAGGCCTACTTTACATGAGTACCTCAGATGTTCTAAACAGCACATATTTTTTCTTGTTAGACATGTGCATAATCAACCTGTTGTTTATAGAATTTTCAAAATATGGCGTCCAACAAGTGATGCGTGTTTAAGACCAAAGGGAAAAAAGTAGTAATAGTTGATTCAGAAGAATAAAAAGGAATATTCAGATTCTTGAGTAAAAAAGCAGGAATGGCAATGTTACGTTTATTGGACTTGTGTTGATCTGGGGGACACTCTACAGATATTATAAACTTATGAGAAATTGGTGGGTGTTAGGTGAAGTTTACATTTACAACATGTGCAATGGAGAGAATGTTAGTATACCTCTTTGTTATATTCATGTACTGTGGCTGAAATTTCATTGGACATTGTACTTGTGGGAATTGTAAATGATCTAAGCACACATTTAACTAAAATGACCGCTCCCTTGTGCAAAAAAAATACGACCTGAATTAGTCTAAAGTACACAATCTTTAGCAGCTGTTAAAATAGAGATAATGAATTTTGCCAGAATAGACAAGAACAGCTTCTGAAAGTGCAATGAATGAATTACCAAATATATAAAATGTAAAAAAACGTTATTGTATTTTTCTTTTTACAATTTACCTCTGAAGGAAGTGAAAATGACCAAGCGGAGCTAGCAGTTTTTTGAGAGGTGCAGATTTAAAGTAAGGCCAAGCTGTATACTCTATAACCCATATTACATACATCCATCAATCATGCACCAAAATAAAGGGAATTAAAGGTTCTTTGAACAATACCTAAGATATAGAAGGTCCTTTTTAAATAGCCAGTATAACCAATGAGGAAACCCAGGGAAATTCTTTTTCTTTAAAATTCTAACCCTATGCAAGATATGAAGCTGGTGAGTGCAACCCTGAGAATGTTTCACGGCGGGGGTTGTAATTGCTTTTTAAGTTGGGCACAGTTCACATGTTGTTTTCTTTATGTTTTTATAAGTGGGAAACCCATGGCAGACAATGCAAAAGAAACTTGATTAATATAACATGAACTTCTTATCCTTTTATCTTATAGAGTGTGTTGCTGTGTAGGCAGCTGATATAAATTTACGGTCACACAGTGCAGTGTGCTATAAATAGAACATCTATTACCTATGACTCTATATGCATATGCCTGCCTGTTAAATTTATAGCAGTGTAGTATTTGTTAAGTTCAACACCAATTTTAACCATTATACCATTTTGGTACACATCTGTTATTTATAGAAAGGTTTAAGAGGAAAATCTGTTCTTTATAGTTTTATAATTATTTTTCATGAAAGAATTTTTATACGCTTTAAAATATTGAGAGAACTTGTTCACCATCAAGCCAGTGAAGCATTGTGACCAAGATAGCTGATATTTCTCAATTTTGACATCTACTGGTTCTTTTTCTACGTCTGCATCACTAAATCATCTGAATTTGATAAATTATCAAAAATCAGTGTTGCCTGTATCTACATCAGAGCTATACCTGACTTGCAGAAGCTTTCAGTCATAATTCTAGTCATCCAAACTCAAGAAAGAACTGAATGAAAGCCATAGGATAGATTTTGTTGAGTTGAGAATGCAACCCAATTACTTTAAATAGCAGCTTACAACTAGATCGTAAATAGCAACCATGTGATATGACATTTACCTTAATGCCTGTTGTATTTAATTGGGGGTCACATTCCAATCTTATGTCACATACCTTCAACTGCACTATTCTGTCTTTAATCAAAGTATCTGACTTCAAAAATGACTTCTGAAATTTGTCATTTTCTCCTTAAAATCTCCTGAAAAACTCTTGAAAAATAAAAATCATATTGTCTCAGAAACCCTGCGCTTCTTTAATTGCATCAGACTTAACATGTTTTTCAAGAACTCTTGGTTCTTTTTATTTGCAGTTCAGATAGCCTTCAGTACATTTTTTTCCTTACATTAGCAATTGTAACCTGTTTTTTTAGCTATTTCCTTTGTAGTCCCTTGCCTTTTTAAAAAGAGTGGCTCACTAATTGTTTTTATGTCTTGAAAGCTTAGTGTTGCTTCCTTTTACCATTTATTGTTAATGAAACACTCACATAAGGTGTCTTTTCGTGGAATAATTATATTAGCGCAGACTTAGTCCATGCTGTACCTGGTGCCTCAGAAGTTTTTTATATTTCATTCTTCTTTCTGCATTTTTGTTTCAGGAACATTATCTAAGCAAGTAAGTGTGGCCACAAGAAATCTCCTTAGGACCCCACCCACAACTTATTTATCCTGTACACACCATAAGAGGACAGACAGCTCTCCATTTTGTAGCCTGTGGTTTGATGAGATATGGGATTTCATGGAGAGTTGATGAACCTACCAAGCGAGGAAGAAGGTACCCTCATCTTGGTCAGAGTTTTCCAGGTTTTCTATCCCAGTGACGCCTGTGATTAGTCTACTCCTCCCAAGGGAAGGTATAAACAGGTGGAGAGCGAGTCGTGCCCTCCTAAGAGAGTGGAGCAGCACTAGCCCCATTCCATGAGGGTAGAGTGAGTAATGCTCTTCTGAGAGTGAAGAGCAGTACCCTCTCTTTACCACTAGGAGGGGAGGAACAGCACCCTCTTGCGTCCAAAGGGCAGAGAGCGAGTCATATCCCCCCTGCTAGGTGGGACCCACACCCTTTACTGACCCACAGATTGGTAATGGCTTATCATGAGTTAAGCCCCCCACCCACCTGTAAGAGGGGAGTGGCACCCTTTCAGTCCCAGGGACCCATTGTTGACGAAGTGATCTAGACCTTTGAAGAAGGAGTGCTCAGATTCAAGTCTATCATGTCTGAGGATAGCTCTTTCTACAGATCTGAATCACCTGTAGAGTCCTTGCCTGGTGATCAGAGGTTCAGGGTGCCGGGCATGGGTCTTTAGAACCCATATGACATATGGAGATATGCCAGGCATGGGTCTTTAGAACCCATATGATATGGAGTTTGGTATCGGGCAGAGTCCCTCTTCTCTCTCCAGACTACCTTTTCATCCCACAGGGGACTTGGAATTGGCTTACAGATGCCAGATTAGGGCAGGGGATTGGATCATCATCCCATCTTTTCCCTACTATGCCTTCTAAACCCTATGAGAAGTTGGGCTTCTCCATGGGGATGCAATTGGCCCTTTCCCTACATGCAGCGATGGTTTTGTGGACCTGGGCAACATAGTATTGAGGTCATGTCTGCGAGCCATAGACCATGTAGGGAGTGGTCTGTCCATCCCTCTAACTATGACTCATGGTTGCTGCTTTAGGCTAAAAGGTTCATACTCTGTCCTGGACCACTGAAATTCCCACGCTGGATGCTGAAGCAGCTCAACTTGTTATTTTCACAGGGACCTGGGCTAGCCTTTCCAGTGAAAACACAGGAATCATTTGAACAAAAGGCTAGGTTATTAGCGACCATGTCATCAGAGCTTCTCCACCTCATCGGAATGTGGCACTGGACGCTTCCAAAGGTCTTACTAGACCACAGTAAGAGCCTTCTGAGGGCTGCCAACCTGGAGGTTGAGACTCTTCAAAGGGCTTATCTCCTCAGCAGAGGGCTTATCTCATCAGTGGCTAGTTAGGATTAGAGGGACATCAACACCAGTCCCTTTCATCTACTTCAACCAGCTAAGAAGCAGAATCATCCTGACCTCTCTCAGGCCCACTGGTTAAATTTTTAAAGCTGTGCAGCCCAAGTCAAGGTACATTCACAGTTCAGAGGTCCCTATCAGCAGGCACGCTCAAGTAGGGCATGCAGCAAAGGCCCAGTAAAGAAGTTTGCAGTGCCTTCACCCATTCCAAGGACAAGGTTGATAGCCATAGGGGCTCCTTTTCCACTGGCTTTCATTGGTGCCAGACTAAACCTCTTTTCACAGGTTTGGTCAGGTATAATGGTCAGTTAATGGGTCCTTTTTATCGCAAGGGATGATTACCAGTTTTGGTTCCTGGATCCACTTCTTTTAGTAAGGTCCCCCATTTGCTTCTGCCAGTTAAATCTGGCACAGTTAAAGAAAGAGGTACAGCAGAGGGGATGTTACAAAACAAATCTCCAGCTTTCAATGCACGGATTTTCCTGGTTCCCAAAAAAGGGGGAACGTAAATTATCAGCCTTACCTTCCTAACAAATTCCTGCTGGAGGATCCATTCAGAGATGAAGACCATAGCCTCAATCAGGAATGCCATGACCTGGTGATTGGGTGGTCTCCATTTATCTTCAAATTGCATATATTCAGATCCCTATCTTTCCTCCACACAGGAAGTACCTCAGATTTTGTTTGGATAGTGAGATCTTCCAATTCTGAGCTTTTCTGTTCAGCCTAGCCGCTGCACAAGGGTCATAAGAGCAGTAGCAGCCCATTTAAGGTCATTGGTATCCCAATCCTCCAATATTTTGATGATTGGTTGATCCATGATGGCAGTCTATAGTAAGTCAACTAGACCTGTGTCAGTATGGGTCCATAGTGACCAGGGTTGGTCTCCTACCAAAATCTGAGCTAAATCCATTGCACATTTTGTCTACATGGGGATAAATGTTCTAAGAGATGTAGGGTTAGTCAGCTTCCTCTGGACAGAACAGACAAGATCCTGTCCCCATTGGAGACACTGAAGGTAATGACATATTTCAGCTTGTCTTTTTCATTCTCTACTCGGAACTTTGAATGCTGCAGTGGACTTGGTTTTCCTAGGAATGCTTCACTTGCTTTTGCTCCAGCTTCTACTTTTAGCGGCTTAGAAACTGCACAGTGACCCCTCGAAATCTCATTTTTCTCTGGGTTGTGATTTCTAAATTGGTGGGCAAATTGGGACTAGCTTCTGGCCAGAGTCTCCATGCACCCGCAGGCCCCAATTCTTATCTGTTCGCAGACATGTCCGATTTAGGGTGGGGCACTCATATAGAGCTGGAGGGTCTGATTCTTCAGGGTTTATGGTCTCTGGAAGAATCTTTCCTCCACATAAAAAATTTGGAAATGAGCGCAATGCTTTGAGGCCTTCAGGGGTGCATCCAGCAGATAAGAGGGCATTGTGGTAGGGTACCTCCAGAGACAGGAGGCACACATGCACCTACTCTTTGTGTAGAGGTTAGGAACCTCTGCTGGACAACTTAAGAAGGAATATTCCTTTGAGTATGGCACATTCCTGACAGGAAGAACATTTTGGTGGAAAGACTGTCAAGAAAATAGAAGATAGTTGTTACGGAATGGTTTCACGACCAATCTGTAGCAGACAATTTTTCGGGAACAACCTTGGTGGACTTGTTTTGCCACCAACTCCCTTTCTGTTTTTGCCAGACCCCCAGAAGGCCTGGGCAGTGGAAGTCTTCAGCCTGAGGTGGGACAGTCTGTTCACTTATGCCTTCCCACCCTTCAGGATGATCCCACAGGTCAATCACACGGTCAAGCACTCCATGGCTCTACTCATTTTAATTGCCTCTCTGTTGTTTGATGATTTTCTTGATTTGCTGGTGGACCATCCCAGGACCTTAGGTCAGAGGAGGGACCTTCTGGCACAGCACAGGGCTAACAACCCATAGATTCTTCACCTTCACACTTTTATTATGATTCAATGGTCTTTAAGTAATAGAAAAGAATGAAAACCAACAAGGTTTGTAAAATTAAACAAAAAATTTATTTCCCTAGAATACAAAGTGAAAATTTAAAAGAATTTTCAGTATAACGAATTAAATCCCAAATATCCCCCAAAATTACATCATGAATCCTAATGAATAAAGCTCTGATTAAATTACAGTGTTGTTCAAAATAAGATCCGGCGCTGACGGTGTTGATGTACCTGTAGTCTTGAGTTTACTAATGTACCAGTAGCCTGAAGTGTGATGATGTACTAACAGTCTTCCAGTTAATCACAATAATATAATTCAAGATGTTATTTTCTGAATTCACTATAATTACAAGTTAATGTTTTTGTCCAAGAATATTATTTGAGAGCACTTTCAGAGGTCTTAGAAACACTTAATTATGCATATTTGGATGCAGATTTTTTTACCTGGGACGCAGAAAATCATGTACACGGGAGTCCTCCATACACATGCAAATAGCCGGACAGCAAATTCAAAGGCTTGCCAGTCCTTCAACCACCTGCTAAGTGGGAAATAATGTTGATCAGTTTAGCTGTGCTGATACTTACAATGACAGAATTCGTTGGCTGAAAGACCCCAAGATGTGCATGTTGTCATTATAAGAGTACATCAAAAGAACATGAACAATAGCTGGGCAGCAAGTTCAAAGACTCTGACTAGCTGCTAAGTGGTGGGAAAAGGTGTTGATATTTACACAGGGTTTGACACTAAACTTTTAAGTAGGAAGCCAACAGGACTTTCTGCTTTTGAAAAATAGTGGTCCTTCTGACTGAAAGAAGGTCCATTGTACTTGAAAAAAATGTAATCTGCACAATAAAATAAACATACATACAAAGATATTTACACATTCCACATAAAAAGCATCCCAAAATTTGACAAAATGAAGAAACTTTAGCAAATACGTCATATCATGATGTGATGTACTTATGTATGTATGTATGTAGGTATGTAGGTATCAATTAAGATATTTATGTCTGTATGTATGTATTCTGTCATATTGGTGATACAAGTAATGTCAGGAAAAAGTGGAGACCTACTTGTTGGTCTAACTGGAATAAATGATATGGTCCTATTCTGACCATCGAGTATTGGCAATAGCACTGATAAATTGCTCCATGAGGTAGGTACTGCCTATTTCCAAACCTTTTGCCGTGTCCAACTCACATAATTTCACATAGTATATAGGCGTCTATGTTTCTTGAGCAAATGAGCATTTATAAACATGATGCATATTTTTTCAACGGCTGCCTTATCCAGCAACATAATGGATTTGTCGTCTTCAGAAGAAGCAGGGGCTGCCTTCTCAGCTTTCTTTCTTAAGCAATTTCTTTTGTGGCTCTCTGATGAGTCATGGGTTCTGACTGTATCAGTTTTAAAGTTTTTTTGCAGCCAACTACAAATGTTCCAGTTGTATGATACTGAACATCTAATCTCATCATTCTCCTTGTAGTGGTTTACCCGTGGAAATTCCTGCATCCAGGTATCTTGGAATTTTTGTTCTCTTTTGGTGTTATCGTATACACAGACTTTGAGTTTTCATCTTTTGTTTTTTGGGCAGGGGAGAGACATTATTAAGAAATCTTCACATTTTCCAAGCACATGAAAACATGTAACAAAAAGTCAATTGTGTAAATACTTGATGCTCTTATATGATTAACGAAGTAAGCGCACAAACGCCAATTTACGTTAAGTGCCCAAACAACAATGATAATTTGTATTAAATGATGAAGTCCTCTAAATCAAGATACATTGAGACTTAGACAAAATGCTGTTTGCAAATTTGGTTAAGTATTTTGGGGTTTAAAGGCAGATTGATGAAGATTGTAATGAGATTCAGAAGAGTGCTAAAGTTGCTATAGCTGATAGTTCAGATGGAACATTAGTCAAGTGTAATAAAGTTTGTGATGCCTTTTCTTTGACTAATGTAATTCTGTCTCTGATGGACAAACAAGAGCTATATGTTAGTGGTGTAAAGAATGGAAAATGAAACTCCATGGCAACCACCAATTCTTCTCATCTGGATATTTTGCCACTTCAGGTATGCCCTGTATGCTTCTGGGAGGGGACTGCAACTTTTGTTTGTGGGACTCCTTTGTTTCCCAAAACACTCCTAGTTTTAAAATCCTAGCAAGACCTCTGACTTTGTATTTCCAGTGAATAAATAACTTGAATAAATAAATTACACCCAAATGAAATAATGAACACAACAGTGACTGATTTCTGCTTCTTATGCTGTTTAAGGAATGAATAATTTCCCAATTAACAAGATTATATAAAAAACTAAAACACAAAAGAAGAGCCAGGATGTAGGACAAAAGTTCATTTCTAGAACAATCTAAGTTATAATGAGAAAAGGTCTGTTACTAAAATTATAATAGAGCTGTGGTAAACATCAGGTAGATTAGGTATTCTTATGGTGAATACCAATGTCCTAGACCGAGACCCAAAAATAAATATGTTTGCTTCTATTGATAATGATCCTGTTATTTAACCCACACTCCAAGGCAAATATTAACTATGTATTATTTGTTTACAAAGTTACAACATCATCATTGTCTCTGGTCGGGAACACAGTGAACTTGATTTTGGACAAGGCCAAGTCCAAAATACAATTAAACATAACACATAATGATTGAGAAAAAAAAGAAACTAACAAACTGTTGTTGTTGTTGTAGGGTTTAACACTGTTTTTCAGCACAAGATATGCTATACATGGCGGCCAGTATTAATGGTGAAGGAAGAACCAGGGAAAACCCTGGAAAGAACCACCGACCCACGAGAAGCTACTGGCAAGCTTTTTCAAATACCTACATTGGACGAATCCGATACTCGAGCCCACGCAGACAGGGGTAAGATGGCAGTGATCCGTAACAAAGTGTGGTCTTGACCACTTGGCCACTCGGGGCCCCAACTAACAAACTGTACAAATTTAATATGCATAACACTTGGCTCATCGCAGATGATCTCCCTGCAAAGAAAAGTTTTAGAGCCAAGTTGCCAAGTGCACTATTCAGTCTTGGAGAAGATCGGCCTCTAAAGTATATGTTTACAAATTTGAGAATCTTTTGTAGATGGTGTTGTAGAAAACATGTCAGTCCTCAGTGTCCTTCTGAGTGCAGTGGCCAATTTTCTTTTCTTCTCTTTTTGAAGATTAGCAACGCTCAGCTTCTACTATTAAGGGCTGTTGAGCAGCCCTTTCCATCACACTTAAATTTTTAAAAGGCCTGCCACTGGGACAGATTCTCACTTGGTAGACATGATCAGGTAGTACGAATTGCAGTGAATCATGTTTTGCTCTTTAGTATCTAAGTGTACAGATGGAATCTCTTGTGTCTTGTGGCCTCTAAATAAACCCCCCTATGAACCTTTGCATGAAGCTTCCTTCGAGAACCTTCCCTTAAGATGGTTTTCGTGCTTGCCTTAGCGTCTGCGAGATAAAGGAGTGAGCTTCATGCCCTATCCATAGATTAGGGCTGTGTCAGGTTCAGTGGGAATTATGATTCAGTTTCTTTTCTTTGCCAAACTGGTTTTGTTGCGATGAAAAATACAGCTTCTTCCAATTGCTGCACTTCTGACTGAAACCCTAGTCTCATCCATATGTGTGCTGGCAATGACCATGATAGACTTTTATGTCCAGTTAGTGCTCCCTGGTTTAAATTGGCAGCCTGTAAAGGGAGAAAGAAGGGTATGAAATGTCTTTTCCTACCTATTAAAGGTTCAGCTTATATTTCATCTTCACCATGCCTAAATGGATCACATTAACTATGAAGAGAGCTTACCAATCCCTTACAGATAGGGACCTGAACTTTATGAAAATTAAAGTATACAAGGTTCGTACCATTGCTGCCTTATGGTCCTATCTAACTCAAATCATCTGTGGAGGATGTGATGAAAGTCTTGTTTTTGCACTTGCACACTACTTTCTCCTCCTTTCACCTTCACTCATTAGTCCATCAAAGCGAAAGTATTTTCTCACAGAGCCCAATTGTCATTGTTCAAAATGTGGCCCATACAGATTCCATCCTGCAGCAGTCTCATGCTCTTCTATGTTGGTATTCCTTGTGTTTGTTTTTCATTAACCAGTTTTGACATTGTTAGACCTTCCACCAAACTAACATTCAGCAATGCAGTGGCATCAGGTAAGATATTGCCGAGATTAAAATGTATTTTTGGAAGGGGGGGGTGAACTATTTTTAATGATGTAATACCTGCTGATGTTGCAAGATTCCCTCTTCCCTCGCTGCATTGATGACCCATTTTGGACTCTCCATCATATATATGAGATGGTTCTTTACACACGTGTTTCAAGTAACTGGTTTGGATTCTCCACTCTCCAAAATGGAGGTCACAGATGTCATTGAGCACTGTCTGGAGGTTGGATGATTGGAATTAAGACTATGAAGGCTTCAGTAAGTCAGATGTAGGCTCCAATATTGATGTAGGCAACACTGATATTTGGTAATTCAGCAGGTTTGGTTGAGGTTGAGAAAGGTCAGCTCTGGTTGCCATGAAGAATAAATATACCTCTATAAAGATGAGATTTTACTCTTATACGTATCTACAGATAACAGATGTGTGCATTAAAGTTGAAATGGTTAAATTTTATGTGGAACTTAACATACTATATTGCTATCAATTTTACAGGCAGGCCTATTTGCATTGGGTCATTTAGGTAATATGTTCTATTTATTATATGCTCATTTTTGTCTCCCTTAAGGTTACATTGTCAGAATCATGCAATATTTTATGATATTGCACTCACATGTACTTCATATTGCACTCAGGTGCATGACACATGTGCCCAAGAGTGTATTAGGTACTACCTTGTAAACAAATCATGTACACTCACATAGTAGACGATTTACGTTTTGGTTTATTGTTTCTGAATGAACTAAAGCAGCTGTTTCGTGGACTGCCAAATACCAGCTGCTTTGCCACATTCCGCATTAACTTTTTTGATACAATGTTTCGGATTTAGGCTAGCGATAGATGCCAGACAGGTCATAAAATTGCTGGGTCCCTACAAATAACATACAAGCGACAAGGCATAAACTGTCTTCTTTAGCTAGTAATAAGAATGGCAAAAAAATATACTTAAAGTTTTACATCCTGAATTTCCTCAAAATGTACTTTCTTAGTTCTGCAAATCCGATTTACATGAGCCATGTCATGAGTTCTAAAGCTTGATTGCGCATTTCAAAATTGTACTGTAATTTTGACTACATTCCAAGTGCAGTTACATCCTCCTTACTGCACTCAAAATGAAACGAACATTATATTCAAAAGCATCTTATTGATAATTACAGTTGAAAGACTTCATATTTTTCCCACATTATGATTCCAAACGTTCAATGACAGAACAGAAACACACTTGCAGATGTCAACATGCTGCTCCCTCATTGCTTCAATCCGATGTACTTCATATAGAATTGGCACAGATAAATCCAGTCCATAATAATGAAATTTCATAGAATCGACAAAAATACCAAAATCTATTCATTCCAGATGAAATGGAAAAGTTGTTGCAATATGCATTCATTCACAGTATGACTCTAAGTTTCAATTTAAGCAGATCAAAATGCCATTTTCTTTCGAAAGTTCAAATTTATCTGCGCTTGTGCGTTTAGTCTGGAATATGGCATAAATTCAGTTACTTTGTTTCTTGTAGTGTATTTTTGTTTATATAATTAAGCCTTAGGTAGAATAAGAAAATGAGCATATAATAAAAAGGTTACTGCATTTGTATGTGAAAATATGAACTCATTTTGTCAGATGCATATACTGCACTTCCAAGGTCGTGCAGTATATCTTTCCGAAAAACTTGTTCATATTTTCCCATACAAATGCAGTAACCTATAATTCTAGCACACTGCACTCTTTGACTTGGGATCATGTAGATCATCAACCTTCACAGTAACAGGTGCCGTAAGGTAATGGGTTAAAGGGCTCAGCTGATATTTCAAGTTGACCATCTCTAGATGAGTTTCACTCGCCAACAAGAGAGCTTATTGTTCACTTACTGAGAGAACTTTCATTTGTGAGAATTAAAGCCCTCAAAGTAAGGGGTCTCACAACTTCTTGGTCCTATCTCAGCCTTTCAATCTTGGGGGACATTATGAAAGTGACATTTTGGCGATCACATACAACTTTCCTCCTCCATTGATCTTTGGTTGTTGTCAAACCAGCCAAGGTATTTTTTTTTTCTCCTGGTCCAGTAGTTGCAGCACAGTGAAACTTTTTTATTGATTGAAATTTCTTTTCAGATTAAAGGTCAGAAATTTTGTGAAAGAAAATTGCAACTGGAAAATATTGTGTACATATCACATATCATCATCTTCACTACTCAAGGACTGGTAATCAAGTTATTTGGCAACACGCAACAATACTCTGAGGTAAGCACTCATTATGCTTCTAGGCAAAGATTCTTCTCAAGATCTGAATAAAAAATTTCCTTATAATCAGGGGTGAAATGATCCATCTGTATGCTGTGATGCAGCTATACTTTTTCTGTACCAATAAACTTATCAGTACAAGAGGTGGTGAGTGGATATACAACAGTACTTACCATAATACAAGTTATTTTAATCTTCAGGAGTCATGAATAATTATTAGTCATTTGCCATGTTATTCTTTCAGTTGAGAATTCATCTGAGACAGCTGTTGCAGGTGTAAGCACTGTTACGTATATGTAATTAAATTAATATTTTACTGGATTTGACATTTTCCCAGTAAATTTAATTCAGTCTTCTGTTTTGACCTGATTAGAATGCAAAAGTGTTGCTTTATTACTAATTTTAGCTAACCAAGTTCTTAACCTTGGTTCTGATTTTGTAAACATTGAATGAAAATGATTGGTTATTACCAAGGTGATGTTAGGCCTACGTGTTAGCTAAGTTGTAAACAGCATTTCTTGTTTATTTATTTCCTGCGTGAGAATCTGATTCTTAGCTAGGGTTTTTCTGGCCTACGTGTAAATTTGCATTTTTTTTACTGCGCTGTTCAATGATTAAGTGACCACATGACCCATCACGTGGGTCTGAAATGATGTTTTACTTGGGTTTAATACACATATCTCAGTGAAATTTTGTCAGTCATAAAAATATAACTTCAGGCTGAAAGGTATTCTTATTGTTGCCATTTTGAATTGAGTTTTTTATTTAAAATAATTTATTCACCCTGGAACATATTCTTCTTTGACAAAATTCTTGGACAAAGACATTTACTAAATTATTCGGAATTCAAAAGCTGGAATTATATTCTTGGTGAATCAACGAGGAACTGTTGACATCAGTACAATGACCTCATCTGACGTCATTGCCTTCCATATTGGAACTTCATCGAGATTCGAACCTGGATTCAGTTAGAACTGTTTAGTGATAGGACTTATATTTTTCAATTCTAGGATTAATTTTTGGATTATATTCACAAACCGTAAGTCCCCTTTCATATTTTTACCTTGTTTTCTAGGGAAATAAATTATTTTGTTAAAACTTACAAAGCTTGTTGGCTTCACTCTTTTCTTTTGTTACTTTTGTACGAGCCTACATGTAACAGCACCCATTTTTGTTAGTAAAAAAGAAATATTGTTATTCAGAACACTCACTCTCTTGCAGATAAAAATGAAGTGATTGGTTTGAAAATCTGCCTCTCCCCCAATTCCATGTTAATTATCTTCTCCTTACAGTATGTTCAGCATAAAGGAGACATTACAGATTAAATACATTCAGTTTCTAAGAGATCAATGCTATAATCGATATAACATAAGCAAGATGATATTATAGCTTAATGATATGTTCTTGTTTCAGTCTTAAATGCATAATTGGCATAAAAATGCATATATACTATGGATAAATGACATTAAGATACATAATAGTGATGATGATGATGATGATGTTCGTCCTTCGGTCTCGAAGACGACCATGACTTCAGATCTGGGCTGGTCTGTGAGTGTGCAGATGGCTGGTGAGGCCAATCTGTGCTCTGAAGAGTGTAGGGCAATGAGGACAGGGAATTGCCGGGGCTGGATGGACTGAAGGTCGGTGCTGGCTCTGCTCTTCCTCTGCTGGCGTTTCTGCTTGGCCTCGTTGATCCGGTGCTCTTCAAATGCAGCTGCGCCTGAGTTGATCTGGTGACGCCAGGCAGCACGGTCTTCGGCAAGCTGCTCCCAGCTGTCTGGGTCAATGCCACAGGACTTTATGGAGGCTTTGAGTGTGTCCTTGAACCATTTCTTTTGGCCTCCTCGGGAACGCTTGCCTTCAGCGAGTTCCCCATAGAACAGCCTTTTTGGGAGGCGCTCATCAGGCATACGGCAGACATGACCAGCCCAGCGGAGTTGTGACCTTCTGAGCATAGCATAGACACTTGTCATCTCTGCTTGCTGGAGGACTTCTGTGTCAGGAGTCTTGTCCTGCCATTTGATGTGGAGCAGTTTTCTGAGGCAGCGCATGTGGAAGGAGTTCAGCTGTTTTGCATGGCGACTGTACACCGTCCATGTCTCACAGGCGTACAAGAGGGAAGGCAGTACTACTGCGCGGTACACCTTGACCTTGGTTGGCAGGCTGATTCCTCTTATGTTCCACACAGTATTGTGAAGTCTGCTGAAGGCTGCACTTGCACGAGCAATCCTGAGAGTGACCTCTTCATCGATGGAGTCTGTGTGACAAGGTTCTGCCAAGGTAGTTGAATTTGTCAGCAACAGCTAGCTTCTGGCCATCGACGGTAATGCTGGGTTCGGTGTAGGGGACTGAGGGTGCAGGCTGGTACATGATTTCGGTCTTCTTCGTACTTATTGTGAGTCCGAAGTCTGGCAGGCTTTGGAGAATCGATCCATACTTTCTTGCATGTCAGACTGGGTACCAGCATTCAAAGCGCAGTCGTCAGCAAAGAGGAAGTCGCGGATGGTGTCTTCCTGGACTTTGGTCGTAGCCTGCAGTCTTCTCAGGTTGAAGATGTTCCCATCAGTCCTGAACCGGATGTTGATGCCAATGTCACCCTCATGGAAAGCATCGGTCAGCATCGCTGTGGACATCATGCTGAACAGGGTCGGGGCAAGAATGCAGCCCTGCTTGACACCGTTTGTCACTGGAAAGGGCAGGAAGAACTCTCCATCATCCTGGACTCTGGCGAGCATGCCATCGTGGGACAGTCTGACCATGGTGATGAACTTCTCAGGGCATCCGAACTTTGCCATGATCCTCCACAGACCTTCATGACTCACAGTGTCAAAAGCCTTTGTGAGGTCCAAAAAAGTGGTGTAGAGGCTGACATTCTGCTCTTGGCATTTCTCCTGGAGTTGCCTGGTTGCGAAGATCATGTCCACGGTGCCCCGATCCTGCCTGAAGCCACACTGACTCTCTGGTAGCAAGCCTTGCTCCAAGTGGACGGTGAGTCGATTTAGTAGAATTCTGGCCAGTATCTTCCCTGCGATGGATAATAGGGAGATGCCACGGTGGTTGTCGCATGCTTGCCGGTTCCCCTTCCGCTTGTAGAGGTGGACAATAGAGGCGTCTTTGAACTCCTGCGGAATCTTCTCCTGGTTTCACACAGACTGGAAGAGGTCAGTAAGCTTCTGCGTCAGTCGGGGACCACCAGCTGTGTAGACTTCTGCTGGGATGGAGTCAGAACCTGGGGCTTTGCCACTGGATAGACTTTTAATTGCCTTCTCTACTTCTGTGAAACTTGGCGAATCCGAGATGGAAGTGTTGTTTGGGACCTGGGGCAGGTGAGCGATGGCTTCAACGTTGATGGAGGAAGGACGGCTGAGGACACTGTCAAAGTGTTCTGCCCAGCGCTTGAGAATCTCTTCCTTATCAGTGATCAGCGTGTTCCCATCTGCACTGAGGAGGGGGGAAGATCCTGATTTAGTGGGACCGTAGATTGTCTTGAGCGCCTCGTAGAACCTCTTCATGTCATTGCGGTCTGCATACGACTGGATCTCGTCCGCCTTCTTGCTCAGTCGTGTGTCCTGCATCATGTGTCGGAGCTCTCTCTGCACTGTTCTTCTGATATTGGCGAATGCAGCTTTCTTAGATGTGGAGTGCGGGTCATTTAGCAGCGCTGTGTGCGTGTGGTGTTTTTTGTCGAGCAGTTCTTGAATGCGATCATCATCATTGAACCAATCCTGGTGCTTGCGCGTGGTAGGGCCAACCACATTGGCCTATGTGGAGTAGACAACATCCCAAAGGGACGCCCAATCAGACTCTGCATCATGCAAGCCTAGAGTGATGGCTTCCAGCTTGTTGTCTAGTTCGTCTGCAAGGGACTGCTTCACTGAATCATTTTTCAGCTTGGAGACGTTCAGTTGCTTCAGCGTCTTGCTTCCTTGAGGACGTCTAAGAGGCTGTATCCTGATGTTAAGTTTGGAGATGATCAGCCTGTGGTCAATCCATCACTCGGCTCCACACATAGCCTTCGTCACTCTGACATCCTGCCTGTCTTTCTGTCGCACTGTGACGTACAAATTTGCACACTTGGAGAGGAGTGATGTGCATAAACTCCTGCAAAATTAGTTCAAAGTTACGCATATGAAAATGCACTCGGCAAAGTATATAATTTTTATTTAGCCTTTCACTCAAAAAGTGCTTGTTGCAATATAAATCATACCAGTAGAGGTATTGTAGCACTTGTCGCAACATCTGTTTTTCAGGTAGGCAACTGTTTATACATCTGGATTCTTCATGTTCACATGAATGGTTGCTTAACTGAATTTGATTGGCACATTGTGCCCAGGAACAAGCATTATGTCATAATTTGATCCTTGCATCAAGGAAGTTTTACAAATGCCTGTCTAAAATCCAGGCTATATAGAAAACCCAAAATGGCTGATTCTTTGTATGGTTCTTATTCAGATGACAATTTCATTCAACAGATATTGGCTGATAGAGTCATGATGACAGTAATTTTTAAAGATGTGAAGTGTGTCAGATTATTTGAGCTGGAAAAATGTTAATGGAGATACTAGTGAATGCTTTTGAGCCCAAAAATGGTGCTAAATATGAGTACACTGTACATGCTGGGTGGACAAAAATAGACAGTATGACAGTCTATCCCCCCTTCAGCAGTATTTTGAAATGCAGAAAAGGCAGAATGCCAAGTCTAATTAAAATGTAGACAATTTAAAAGTAGAAGGCAATTTTCATTTCTTTTCTCAATCAGTTTAGTCACTATAAAACTATATACTCCTTTCAGGGACAAGATAAACTGAATAAATAAGAATGAAAAAAATGAAATTAAGAAATAAAGATATTTATTTGATCAAAATATCTTTCTGAACAAGCAGACTATGGTATTGGTGGACTTGAAACCCAAAACATCATTATGGAGCAGATAAGAAATTTGTCATTGTGGTCAGCAATGTGTTGATTCTAGAAAGTTAAACATTGGCAGAGCTTATGAAGAATCTTAATTTGGAGCAGAAGTATCCAAAAGATAATACCTGTGAGCTCTGAAAAATTGCACATAACTATAAAGAACAATCTCCCAATTTGTTCAAGCTGACTTAGCTAGCTATGTATATGCCCCTTCAGACAGAAGCACAGAACAATATTCGTAAGATAAGGAACAGAGTAGGCTTAGAAACAATCGACAGATTAATACTTATAAAGTTTGAGGGGGCATCATTTAAAGATTTTGATTTCAGTAGAGCTTGAGCAGGAAGAGGAAGATGGATATTGAAGTGTTGGGTAAATGTTGAACTATGGCCATTCCCTCCTTTCTTTAGATACAATTCTGTCAGTATCTCTGCTTAAATCATACATGGGTAACAAATTTGGATTGTCTCTTTTTTTGCAGAGATATTTATTCATTGACTGAACATGCTGACAGGATAAATAAAATTAGCACAGAATCGGCAAGGGGGCAGATTTTAAACTGCATGAGTTGGTTACCTTGCATCAATCCCATTCCCGAACTTGTTCTAGATAAGATTTTCTTTTCAAAAGGAAATTGCATTATTTCTTCTGTTTCGAAGATAACATTATAATGTCTTCCAAGTTTCAGTGAGACGTGAATTTAAGGCAGTCATGCACTGCAAAACAAAGGGCAGGGTGGCTAAATTGAGTTTCTATCTGATCAAATGGAGCCTGCCTTACATGGCCTAAAACGTCAAATAAAACTCACTGAAAACTAACTGCTAATCCGTTTGAAAGTATTTTTGTTATCATGTCATGGATAAGAATAGCATATAAATATATGCTAATATATATGTATGTAATCTGCATGCTGGAAATGCAAGCAGTATATCAACACATAAAAGAACACCACCTACCACTGACAGACCATAAAGTTTGTATGTATATTGTGTTACATGTAGGCTCGTACAAAAGTAACAAAAGAAAAGAGTGAAGCCAACAAGCTTTGTAAATTTTAATAAAATAATTTATTTCCCTAGAAAACAAGGTAAAAATATGAAAGGGGACTTACGGTTTGTGAATATAATCCAAAAATTAATCCTAGAATTGAAAAATGTAAGTCCTATCACTAAACAGTTCTAATTAAATCCAGGTTCGAATCTCGATGAAGTTCCAATATGGAAGGTGATGACGTCAGATGAGGTCGTTATACTGATGGCAACAGTTCCTCGTTGAATCACAATTTATAATGTTCCCGTTTAGAATTCCAGAATAAATTTCCACTAAATGTCTTTGTCCCAGAATTTTTATAAAGAAGAGCACTTGTGTGTTTTCTAGAGAATATAAATTATTAAATCCACAAAATAGAAGAAGTCTAAATCAACTGGCATCAACAAAAAAAAACACCTTGAGCTCTAAAGGTGTAAAATATGAATGAAGAAATCCACTAGAAACGTCTGTTTTAACCCACAATGTTAGATCACATGGTGGCTCATGTGACGGGGCTACGTGATCACTAATTTGAACAGCGCAGTAAAAAAAATGCCATTAGCACATAACCTAGAATAGCCCTATCTAAGAATCAGATTCTCACGCTGGAAATAAATAAAAAAGAAAAGCTGTTTACAGCTTAGCTAACACGTGGGCCGAACATGACCTTGGTAATGACCAATCATTTTCTTTCAATGTTTACAAAATCGGAACAAAATTAAGAACTAGGTTAGCTAAAAATAAAAATGAAGCAAACATTTGCGTTCTAAACAGGTCAAAACAAAAGACTTAATTTACTGGAAAAATATCTAATCCAGTAAAATATTATTCTTAAAATAAAATGTAATGAAACAAAAATAAAAAAAGAATTTAAAACTAACAAACAAGCAATTTAATTACATATACATAACAATTGATAATGTATATTGTAGATTATGTATGTTGAATTGTATCAGCATGCAGCACGTGTATCATTTCACCCCTTCTTATAATTATGTCATATCTATTGGAAAAAAGTAAAATGGTCTTTTGTGAAATTAGTTTTAATTGTTAGCTTGAAAGTTAATGTACAATCACCACTTTTATAAGAAAGCAGAATAAATTTCACGCATAACCAATTCCTGTAAGCTCCTAAGTAAAATATTAATATGTTAATGAGTTTGTCTTAGTTTACTCTTTTGCATCGATTTCTTGATGAAGCTTTGTTACAAGAAAATAGAACTTAAAGATATCAGTATTCTGGTGCTCTTCCTTTGTATGTCAGATCTGCAGAAAATATTCATACCTTAAGGAAAGATATTTGGAATATAAAATTAGTAACCACCTGATCATTCAAAGATGACTAATAATAAATATACAGAACACATGTTTAGCAACTTTTCTGTTGTTTACTTCAGGAGTAAGGAAATGTCTGAATTTTTATCCATAGTCAGAGAAGCTTGTACTTTCAGTTAGGGTATTGTAACTATAAATCAGTGCTATGAGTCTATGCTCTTAATAATAAGTAACAGAAAAGAGGGGAAAGCAACAAGCTTTGTAAAAATTCAACAGATAATTTATTTCCCTTGAATACAAAATGAAAATGAAAAAGAACTTAAGGCATTGCGAATTAAATCCCAAAATAATCCTAGAATTATGTGTCAACAGTCTTTTGTTGAATCACAGTAATATAATTTCAGGTTTGAATTCACTATAAATTCCAGTGAATGTTTCTGTTCAAGAATTTTATAAGAGCACTTTTGTATTTCAAGAGAAAATAATCACTTTAATTCAGTAATTTGAAGAAATAAATTCCAGCCCAACTGGACATAACGTATAATACAGCTTGTAAGTGCTAGATCTTAAGCATGACTGAAAAATCCTCTCAATTATAAGGTTATATAGTTCTCTACCTGACCTCAGGTCACAATTAGCCTTTTCTAAAAAAAAAAACCTATTACCTAATGGAAAATAACCTTCTAGAATGAACCCAATGTATACTAAAATAACAATGTTAGTTATTATTAGAAACCAGAACCTGGTGTATGTCAAATACACTAAAGAAATTCCCAAACCAAGACCTTGACCCAGATAAACATATTTACTTCTATTAATAATAATTCTGATTTTAAACCCATACACATAGAGAATAATTTAGCTGTGTATTAGTTGTTTACAAAAAAAAGTTCAGGTCAAGCAGAAGTGAACTCAATTTTGGACAAGGTCAGGTCCAACATGCAATGTTACATACATTGTTACATATTAAATTACAATAGCATGTAATGAAATTTTAAAAAAGAAAACCTAACAAACAGTGCAATTTAAATATACATAACGAGGTTGAAAAAATGTATAATGCCCTTTGCTAGGATTGTTTTCTATTAAAAAATTTAAATTTACTTCTGTGCAAAATGTTTGAAGTAGCCTTTGAATTTCTCTTTCTGGAATTAAGATGCTGTTTATCAAAATACAGTCTATTTTTATAGCAGCTTGTTCAGTGGGGTAGGTGGTGATTTTTCACCATTGGTACAGGTTTTTAACCACCTTCATTTACAGAATTTTGAAAAATCTTATTTTAATTTTTTTGTTTGTTGACCATTGTATTCTGGCAGAGACAGTTCATTCTGTCATAATTATTGTAACCATCTGGTCAATACAGATTCCAGTTTTCATTATTGGAAACACCTGTCTGATAATTCAAACCCTGTAAATGTTCATTCTTTTTACTTTTACGTGCAATTGATCACATTCAAGATGGTTAATCATGTTCCAGCAATGAAGAAGATGCTGCTAGACAAGTTGCTGATTAAAATAAAAAAAAGGTTTGCAGCAAATTAGCATTGGTTATTATGTGAATTATGCAGTTTGGAAGTGGAAGCAGGGGTTGCTGTATGAAACTGATGAGATAAGACAGGCTAGTTGATGCTTACATATACAGTGTATGAACGGTAACAGATGATCAAGATGTCAAACATCTTGCTTGCAGTTTGACTGAAATACAGCAGATAAAAGCACATGATGAGCATAAATACAACATGAACATGCCTTCTGTGGCATACAAAATCTGCATCTAATGAGCATGAGTCTACTTCATGCAGTTCTTTTTGGAACAAATGTAAAATTTATTTTTATGTCAAAGTTTCAGCACATTTATATTACAGAGATAACCACATTGTAACAATTTTCTTTTGAAGTAGATTATTTTGTTGTTAATTTTAATGTGTGAAATATTGTAAAATCCCATTTTGCCTATTTTCATGATTCTTTGTTCTTATTATGCAATTATTAGCTAAGATGTCCCTTTCAAAAAGATTTCACATTTCTCCATCAAGGAGACACACTAAATTTAGTTTAAACAACTGGACCTTTTTAGCAGGGGTGGGGTGCGGGGTGCCCGCATGATCAAGATTTTCCAGTGTAGCCGGATTTTTTATTTTTTATTGCCTCCCTCCTTTAAATTTAACGGCAAATTCAGATTTCAGACTCATTTAATAGCATTACAAAATTGTGAGCATTACAGTTTGTATAAATGTATGTGTGTTAGATTCATACTGGTATAATTGAAATAATTTTTTAGCTCACTTGATGACATACCTGCAGTGTTGTACGTTGAGCATGGGCTCATAGGCTTCCCTCAGTTTTTTGTCCTATATCTCCCCAGATCTTTACCCTGTGCACCCTCCTGGGCACTCTTTTTCATAAAAAAAAAAACTCAAAAATGCACCTACAACTTTTCATTAGTAGATTTCCGCCAATGTCTTTGTTGGCACTAGGAAAGACACAGAATGTGATAAAACTAAGATAACAATAAATATCTATTTTAAAACAATATATCTAGTGATGAAAACATTCAAACTTTGTGATATTCTGCCAAGTTGCAATATAAAGTGTTTGATGGGTGTTATTGTATTTTTGAGTTTTAAGTCACCTCTATGCTGAGGAAGATTTAATTTATTTTGAGATCGAAAAAATGAGAAGTGGAATTTATGCAAATACATAATCTGTCATTTAATTAATGATTTGTTAATTTGGAAAGAAAAGTAATTCAGAAAACATAGGTATTTAGTATAATAAATGATGGTAGCTAATGAATATACATTGAAGTTAAATGAGAGATCAAGATCCAGAACAGAAAATTCAGTGGTTGAAGCTCATTTCATGTTAACCTGATAATGTTTTCATGAGTTACTTGAGCACATGATAAAACTTTCATTGCAATAAAGGAAAATATGATAATACAGTGCAGACCACAAAGCTAATGTGGCAAAACTGTCAAAAAAAAGATTATCTCATTTTCATAGCACTAATGGTGCAATATATATTATTTTCGTTTGTTCCTCTAAAATGATCTGCATCCCACAGAATTGGAGAAAGGGGGACACAGTGTCCCCTTTCCTTGGGATCCTACATGCATTACTGTACCTGTTTGACTAAATAAGTTTATGGTCTGATTCTTTGTCAGTTGTGAATTGTCCTTTGTGTTATCCATTCACAACTGTTGTTCACAACTTCTTTTAAAATACCTCTTTGCCAATATGCAAGTAATTTTGCTAGGGAGAATTATGACATCAAGGGCATTGTTAAATGAAGACCTTTCTATTATTCATTATGGCCACTGCTACCAAATATTGATAAAACTTTAAATGACTTCTCAAAACCTTGGAACATGATTGGACTAAAAATGACAGGAAAGCATCTGGCATAAAGAGCTTTCAGATATGGACAGATGACACCAATGCCTCATCAGATTTGGCTGATGTTTCTAAATAGAAGAATTTTTACACCGCTCACAAGATTTGACAGCATCCTAGAACGAAGTGCTTTTTACATTTTTATGAATGATGTAGATCAACCCACAAGTATGGCCACCATTCCTAAAACAGAAAAACCTTTGAACAACTACTTTACAGTATTTGACCAAATTTGATTGAAATCATTTTTGCATAAAGCGCATTAAAGTTTGATAAGATGATACCAATTTGACGTCAAATATCGCTAGGTTACTAAAAATAGAAACTTTTAAATTATTTTTAAAATGTGAACAAAATTCTGAATGAAATCACTATGACATTTTGATCGGCTTTAAAGTTTGTATGAATGATTCTGATCCACTGTCAGCTATGTCTGTCCACTTTACCAAAAATAATAACAAACATTGAAACAACTTTAGCTCAGAAACCTGCTCAACAGAGTTGGACCAAATTTGACAGAAAGCATGATGGCATAAAGGCCTGTTATGCCATCAAATAAGGATCATGATACAAAATATATAACCCCTCATATAGTTTTTATGATGCATTTAATGACAGAATTGGAAAAATTTATACAGAAAGCATCCTACTAGCCCATATACCTCATTTTAGGCCAGGTGCTTTACATTGGCTATTAGGCAGATGTCAGCGAGATGAGTCATCTCATTCCCATTTGAACCTCTTTCTTCCACATAAAGTATTTTTTGAACAAAATAGTTAAAAGACGGTATGTGATTGGTTGCAAAGTAATTTCTGTCTTTCACTACCTCTGTTATGAATGACCACCTGTCATTTATGACCACAACTGTAATGCACTTATTGATTTTATTATATAAATGCACTGTCATGAGCAACCACTTGCAGAACATGACCAGTGACCATGATTGTTAGACAAAACATGCATTTCAGCTTTACTGCAAATGTTGTTGTTGTTGTTGTTGTTGTTGTTGTTGTTGGGCTTAACGCCATTTTTCAGCACACGATAGGCTATACATGGCGGCCAGTATTAATGGTGGAGGAAGAAACCGGGAAATCCGCGGAAAGAACCACCGACCCACGAGAAGCTACTGGCAAGCTTTCTCACATTTACTGCAAATGACCACATTGCTTAAACAGATATAAACACCACTGCCTTGCTTTAATTCAGAGTAGACATGACTGCTTAAAAGAGTCTGCAGCCAGGTGCAGATTGTTCTAAACAACACTGTTGTCGCAAATACTGAGACAAACTCAATTCTTAGTAACCACAACTGCTTAAAAAGTGACAACTGTTCAAAACAGCAAAAAAAGGTTAAAAAATGAGGATGGCTTCCAGTTTACTAAATTCTACATGTAATGCCAGAAATGCCACAAATTATAGACTGTAAACCAGACTATAGTGCATGTCATCAACTGCCATTATAGTGCTAAAGTTACACGAATAGCCATTGCAATTAACCATTCTTTATTGAAAACGAACAATTATGGATGTACATAATTAGTCAGAGGTTTGTATTTTGTATTGTTTGTTTATCTTTTGTGACAACTCACACAACTCCAATAATGTCATGTGAAATCTTTTAAAGGGCTTCAGTGTAGCGATTGAGTACATCATTTGTCTTTGGAGTTAATCTGTATTGCATGGGGTGAATGAAGTCTTCATCTTCAATACTAGTAAGTGATCATTCTTTTCTGATTTGATTGTTGTTGTCAAAGGTTTGTGTTGTTTACTTTTTTATGTTGCATTGATTACAACCCATACACCACACTGTCATCTGTTCGCCTTAGTGCAGCCAGTTACACCCTTTGTTTATAGAGTTAATCCATTTATGTTGTTGTTGAATGAAGTCTGACTGTTTTCTCTAAACACATTTATTCTCTTTCTGGATGAGGTCATTTGATTTCATTCATTTGTACATTCCATATTTACTCAAAGTCTGAGCAAAACTGCTCCAGTAATTATTAACAACTGATCACTGATAACATTAAGACATTCACAGTCCAGAAGGAAAATAATAGAAACACTTCTTGCATAGAATGGAAGATTGCTTATGCAGTACATTTTGATGTAAAAAATCTATGCATGCAGATTTGTTTACCCAATTTTTTGCATCACACTTTGCTTTTGTCATCTTTTCAAGGACATTCTGTGCTGGGAACATGATTAGTTGAAGCAGTTTTTCTTACTTTTTTTATTTTCCTGACCTTATCATCTTTTCTTCTCTGACTTTGTACTAGAGATACAGGCTTTGTCCAAAATGATGGATTTTAAAGGAATTAGGATAGAAGTGGTGATTGTTACCCCTCCAGTAGAGGGAGTAATTGAAAGAAAGGTGACAGAGATCCATAAAACTACTCTCATTACAAAATACAGTAGGAAAAACCTAGAATTTGATAACCCTTTTTTTTAGGTAAAAAATTGCCATTTTTGGAACTGAAGTTTGTGTCAGGATTTTAGACATTTTGGCATGAGATCTAAAACAGACCAGTCTGAACTCCACTAGACAAGTGAACTATACAAAATGTATGACAAGTTTGTGATTTGGAGTTTAAAAAAAGACCAGGACATGGAAATCATGGGTCCAATATGCAAAAAAGGTAACATTTTTACCTTTTTGCATAATCATGAGCAAAATAGCCAAACAAAATGTCTTTTATACATCTAACATCTGGTGAAACAAAATTCTTTTGGAAATGGATATATTTAGATGCATTCAGAAGTAACCACCAAAAATGCATTTCCTACCCCCATTTCATGCAAAAATGAAAAGAAACTCCAGAGGTGAACATGTTCAATGAATACACCACAGTACTGACAGGAATAAGAATTGTCACTGTTGACACAGAAGAGTTGAAGAAACTGCCCACATTTATTATAGTTGATGGGCTCTCTTTTGAAAAGTTGGTATATTGGCTGTATACACCGTCGACCATGTCCCAGATGTGGACAAACTGGAAATGTGGCAGAGAATTGCTTAAATACAGTCAGTGCAAAACATTGAGTAAAAACCTATGCTGCAGTCATAGGGAAGAACATACCACATCAGACTTGCATCTGGATGAAAACTATTTAGTTTAAGAAAATCTTGCAGAAAAGAACAATGAAATAGAAAACTACTGATTTAGAAGAAGTAGATAGAATTGGAACTGGTGAACACCCCATCAAAATGGGATAACCCTGGGGGAAAATGGGCAAAGATAGGAGTGAATCCACTACTGTATTTGCCGGCTTGTAAGTCAGTGCGGAGTATAAGTCGAATGAGCAAATTTGGCAAATTTTCCTTTCTTCATCCATATACAAGTCGATGCTGAGTATAAGACGAAGCCAGATCAATACCTTGGCTTCATCTTTTTTACTTTGTTCCTCACATCATCACAAATTTTATCCTTTCTGTAACTCGGTAACCTCTCAGGTCTGGATCAATAAATGTAACTAAAAGTACCTAATTTGTTTCACATGAAGTAATTTAAATGTATTATGTCCTTTTAGCAACATATAATGATGCTGACCTGAAAATTTATCGAGTTACAGACAGCGTAAAATTCATGATGCTGTGTGGAATTAAACTATAATAACTTCTGGTTTCATAAATATTAAAAGTATCAATGTGTGCTATTTCAGCTTACCAGCAAGATGGAAATTGCATCGTTGATGCTAAAATGCTTTTTCCACATTTTTTGTGAGGTTGGGGGGAAGAGATACAGAGAGAGATGCATATTTATTCCCTTGCATTTTTCTTCTTGCAAACATAATCAAATAAAATATGGCCCGGTATATGTATATATATATATATATATATATATATATATATATATATATATATATATATATATATATATTCCAGGTCTTTGTGGGTTTTTTCTTCACCTTATTGCCCCTGTTTAGCTGTAAATGTAAACTATGACAATACATACCATACTCCTTTAGGGTTTGAATATTCACAATAGTTTTATCCATATAGACTCCATTTACTACGTTAGATCCCAAGAACGACCATTTTGCACGGTGTCTAATTTTCTTTGTATTACCACCTCTCCATTCCCAACAAATAAGATTATTTTGTTCATGTGCATGTACTCTTCCTGTACTTTGGCGGCACTTGTTTTTGATCTTTGCTCATGCTGTATGTTACTTTAAATTGCTGTCAATCCTACTGCTCTGGTGGCCTAGTGGTTAGAGCGTCCGCCTCGGATGTGGGAGGTCTCGGGTTCGAACCCTGGCTGGGTCATACCAAAGACTTTTAAAAATGGTACTAACAGCTGCCTCGCTTGGCACTCAGCATTAAGAGGTTAGTGTTAGGACTGGTCGGCCTGGTGTCAGGATAATGTGACTGGGTGGGACATCGTCCCACATGTCTGCGGCATGATGCCCCAGTGCTAGACATCACTATAAACTGTCACACTGCAGACATTGTAGCGATATGACTGAAAAATTGTTAAAGCTACGTTAAAAATCTAAATCACACACACACACACACACACACACACCGTCAGTCCTTTGCAAGTTCAGAAGATGTCACTGGTTGAGAAATTGACATAAGTAACACCTGGTATTTCCTTTCATTGCATGGAAGTGTATTCATAATACCCATGGTTAGCCTTATTTCCCTATTGGTAGCCTCACTAATCTGATCTGGTCTGCCAAGTCTTGACCTCAAACAGGTGTTAACTCTGGAAAACCTGACTACAGCTGTAGCATATTTAATTAGTATGTACATACCATTACAAGCCAGGTGGTTCATGAACAGTGGAAGAGAGATCTAGAAGGAACTGCTTACCCAGTGGTATTAATTGATAATGGAATATGGTACTGCATTTTTGTACATGAGTATGATCACAGTCATCAAGTAAGTGAACAATATAAGATTACCGTACAATCGTAAATACATCTCTCTCTCTCTCTTTCTCTTTCTCTCTCTCATAATGGGGCATAATTTTTATTTGATCATGAGGTGCAGTAAGAAAGTTGATGCAATATCTGTCTCTGTCATGGTTATTCATCTTCAAACTTTTCAATTCTAATGCACCCGTATCAAATTTAAACAACGTATATTACAAACAAAGAATATTACTAATGCATGCTGCTTTAGCGCAATTACATCTGATATAACTTAATTTTAATACTGGCGATCATGTAATTGTTTCAGATCCAATATTTTTTCATGCACGATCTCTTCCCCAAAATGAAAAGTTTTTACACATTCTTTTTGTACTTTTGGAGAATTTTTTCTATATGAAAAATTATGTGACATACAATAAAGCGAGTTGGATGACAAAATCCATATATAAGTTGATTCGGAGTATAACACGAAGCTAAGATTTTCTGGTCAAAAGGTACCATTTTATAGGCCAGCAAATACGGTTGTTGTTGTTGTGAGGTTTAATGCCATTTTTCAGCAAATGATAGGCTGTACATGGCGGCCAGTATTAAAGGTGGAGGAAGAACCCGGGAAAACCCCGGAAAGAACCACCGATCCACGAGAAGCTACTGGCAAACTTTCTCACATATCCACATTGGCCGAATCCGAGACTCAAACCCACACAGACAAAGGTGAGATGGCAGTAATGGTGAATGCTTTAGACCACTTGGCCACTCGTGGCCCCAGCAAATAATACGGTACTGCACCCAATAAAAATGAAAGGAATCAAACAAAAATCAAGGAGAATGACAAAAAGAGACCAAGTAAAAAGAAGCAACAAAATAAATAGATTGAAACAATCATCAAGAGCCAAACTTCCTTGATATGGAGGCTGCACAAGAGAGGTAAACTTGTGGCATAAATCATAAATGAAGAAACATGCCACCTGACACCAAGAGAGGAAACATAGCAAAGTGGAGAAAAAAATATTGCTATCTTATCCGACAGACTTGGACAAATACAGTTACTGGTATATGTACAGTAAAAAAAAAACCCAAAATGGAACACAACCTGAAAACACAAAGAAATACAAAACTGAACAAAAACAACAATAAACTGGGTCCAGCATGGAAAAACAACAGTAACATGGAAAAACAATAGTAACATTACAACAATATAGAGATACCAAGCAATATTAGAAACAAAAGCAACTAGATACAATGCTGAGGCTAGATCAGGCAAAAGAAACAAATTAACAAAAGCCAGCATTTGTCAGAATATGTATTTTCTCCTTGAATAAAGCAACTATTTGAATTAATAAAACAATGTAAGCCTAACCCAAATAGGTAACAATATTATAAGCTGATAAATAATGGAGTTGTGCTTCTTAACTGAGAGGTGAGGAGGATGAGATGCTATCACAGCACTAAGCAAGGTAGACAGGGTCACACATTTAAGCTACTCCATGAATTATTGAATTTTCTATGAGAAATATTTTTTATAATTCATTCAAAGTTATTTTTTCACTCCAATCAGCTGACATTAATAACATTATGACCAAAGAATCTGCCATGTTGTCAGTATGGAAAGTATTTTCTGGTTCCAGTACAAGAATACATTGTGAACTCCAGTTACTTTGACTTAGTTCTATGAAATTATTCTCCAGCAAATACTGAATTTCTTTTTTCAAACATTTCTGCTTGAGAGGATTCATTCTGTTAGGATGCTGTGTCACAGGTGTACAATCCACAATCTCAGCGTCATGGTAGATTTTATTTGTTTACGTTGTAACAGCTGGAAACAAGTGCTCGTATTCACATAATAGCTGTTTTAGTTCACTCTTTTCTTGTGGCTGTAGATGTGAAAGTTTTTGGTCCAGATTGTTTAATATTTCCGATTGTTTAAACCAAAGTCACAGTCAGATTGCATGCATCATTTAAATTCTCACTATTGGGACAGATACAACTAAATTGACTGAATGATTAACAGGGCTATCTCTATCAACACACTCCTTTAACATATTTATATTTCAAAGTTGTTTCTTTTTTTCCTCCCAGGTGTGCTAATCACATAATTTAAGTCACTTACTTTCTTCTCAACTGTATTAGGACTGTAATATTTTGCCTGAAGAGGATTTTGTGGTATGGGCAAGAGAGCCAAAACTCAATCACCAGGTTGAAAACTCCTTTCCTTTGTATTTTTGTCATACCTTAATTTCATTTTTGACTAAGTAGAGTGATGATTATTACTGTGGTTTTAGTTTTAATATTCCTCAAAGGATTTGTCTTTTGGAAATCTTGAGGAAGCACACATTATGGTTAATAAGCATTGATTGCCAGACCTGGTCTTAAATAAGGGACCAACACAATCTACCATTATTCTGCTAAATGGCTTGTCAGATGCAGGTGTAGGTTGTAGATGAGCCTTAGGTATCTTCAGATTGGAATTTCTCACAATTTGACAAGTGTGACAAGATCTATAGTATTTAGAAACACCACTTTTCTATTTTCGGCCAATGAAAATGATTCAAGATCTTTTGATAAGTCTTACTGACTCCTAAATGATCAGCCAAAATAGTTTCCTGAGTTGGACTAAGAATTTCCTGTTGATATGAATTAGAAACAACAGTTTGATAGCTCAAAGACCACTTGTCACCAGCGGGTACCTCAGGTGATCCCCATTTTCTCATATGGACTCCATTTTTCACAAAATAAACAAACTGGTGCTAGTGTGGTTTCAGTTTCACTAATAGCCCTCTGAAAGAAACAGGAGATCTGTGGATCTTGTTCCAGTTCAACAATGAGCGATTATCTTTTGTTTCCCTTGATTAAAAGAAAGAGAATGAGTAGTAAAATGATCACTGTGATCAATACCTCTTGATTGATCAATACCAGGAGCAAAAGTGACTTATAAAAAGACTGACCAATAAATGTCACCTAAAGGTGTTCTTGGATCATTCAGTTGTGGTTAGAAATAAATCATTAGAAAAAGTCTATCATATCTTTGATTACTTTATTTGTTATGGTTTTAAATTGCAAAGATGTAAAGAAAACAAAAGTTCTTCATATATAAAATCAGTGTAATGTGATCTGAAATAAACCGCATGGTTTTCATTACCTTAATTTTGGCTCTACTTCTCATAGGACAGAAGAGTTTATGGAATAGCTTATTGACTGTTTTCTGTGTCAACACAAGTTTGTTATTGCTATTCCTCCTGAACACAATCATCCGAAGGTCCAGTTGGACTCTAGTAAAAATGGTGCTGCTTGTACATCAGATATGGATGCCACAGTGGCCGTCCTGAAAATTTTTTTATTGCTACTCCTTCTGATTGGTTGGTCATAACAGCATGAAGTTTTCATGAAAAGACTGCTTACAGCATCAAGTTGGTTCTAAATGAAAATGGTTTTGATCTGTCAGCCATTATAGCAGCCATGGCAGCCATCTTGAAAATCTTGTTATTTTGCTACTCCTCCTGAACAGAATGTCCAGATAACTTTGATGATATCTATTTGGTCTTAAATGAAAATGGTGCATATGGACATCCTATGTGGCAAAACAGCAGTCATCTAGAAGACCATGTCGTTGCTGTACTTCCTGAATGGCAGTCAAATTAATGTGGGGGTTTTCACTGAAAGACTTAAGATGTCTAGTTGGTCCTGAATGAAAAGGTACCAGTATGACAGTCAAATGAATAATGGCAGCAATTAGTCATCTTGAAAATCTTTTTAATGGTACTTCTCCTAGAGTGAAAGTTACACTGACATGGAATTTTGCCAAAGGACTTCTTATCATGTCTTGTTGATCCTGAATGAAAATAGTGACCCTTTGACATCAATATGGCCACCATGGTGGCCACCCTGAAAATCTTGTCATTACTATTCCTCCTTTTATACAGATGGTCATATCAGTATGGTATTTTGGCTAAAACATCTCTTATAATGTCTGGTTGGTCCTAAATGAACATGGTACTGATCCAGTATTCAATATGGCTGTCATGGCAGTCACTGTAAAAATATTATCACTCCTCCTCAACAAAAAATCATACCAACATAAGTGTTTACGAGAATACTAATTATGATACCTAGTTGGTCCTGAATATAATGGTGCTGATCTGACCTCAATTATGACCACCATGGTAGCCATACTGCAGATCTTACCAAAAATCTTCCTAAATGGAAAGTCATGGTGACTAGTTGCTGCTGAATAAAGATGATACCAATCTGACATGCAGTATGGCCACCTTGATGGCCATATGGAAAATCTTGTTATTGCTGCTCCTCTAGTACTGATTGTCATATTGATGTAGGATTTTCATCAAAGACTTGTCATATCAGCTGGTCATATGTGCAGAAGTTGTCAATCTTGTACCTTACATGGCAGCAACAGTGGTCATCTTGTAAATCTTGTTATGGTCTTATTAACATGGGATTTTCAGCCAGAGTCTTCTAATGATATCTAGTGTCCTGAATGAAATGATGCTGATCTTGCATCCACTGGTGCCACCAGAGTTGCTTATTTGAAAATTTTATTACTCAGAAACATTAGAGTCTGTTTCAGCATTTCAGCAGTTTTAAAGAAGAAATGGTCTTACCTTGAATCTCTGGAATTCTTTCCAGATAGTAGGCCATTAGTCCAGTCAAAGGTCACTTGTTTAACTTTCATGGTGATATTATGTTGTCATTTTTCAGGATAAATGCAAATCTCCCAAGGTAAAGTTCAATTTTCCAGTCAGCTTGCCCTTACTTTTATAAAATTTGTCAAGCCCAGCACTTGAGTAAATGACTCACTATAATGCTCTTCATTATAACACAGTTCTTTTATCAGGTGGGTATAGTTAAAAATATCATTTTAATAATTAGTAGTATAATTAATTGTATCATAATTTCTCAGAGGGGTTATTGAATTATTTACTAGCAACAGCATAGCAACTAGCACTCGCATTAACATGTTGCTTGCATGCATGTTGGTATATTTTCCAGGATATTAAATATTCAGGCTGAAGTGAATGAGTATACATTATTTCAGTGAATCATCAGTATTTTAATTAATAAGTAAATTGATGGAATATCCACCTACCAATCCAAGCATCACACAAAAAATAAGCTTTCTCCAAAGGTTAATTTTTGAGTTAGATTGTCTTAGTTGCATATTATTGTTTTAGGTTCTGCATGATGAACATTAAATGAATGGAAATTTGTTCTGAAATTGTAAATTAATATTTTAAAGACATGGTTTGTAGCATGCTATACCCAACAGATAAAATGATGTATACATTTTTATTTTCCAATTATGATGTAACCCGATGCATCACTGAACCAGTTTGGTGCAGTATCTAAGTGTTCTAATTGCACCTTCCAAGTTAAAAGTGCTCTGGTTGGTCTTTACACATCCAAAGAGCTTACTTAGCAACCTGAAGTTCCATGTGAAATCCAGGTAATTCATTCTTCACATGTATAATTGAATGTGTTTGTATACCATTAACTTTTACACCATAAACTTGTTTATCATGTGTATTCTGTAAATGTTTTTTCTAGCTGATATCAAAATATTGATAACATAATATAATATAAATAATTAAATATTCATAATATCTTTATTGATATTATTTGTGGATTTGATACTAACTAGAAAACACAAGTCTTCACGTTAGAAGTTAATATTTAGGTTGGATTACCCAACTCAAAAGGAAGCATGATTTGTTGATAATAGTACAATTACCCAACTCAAAAGGAAGCATGATTTGTTGATAATAGTACAATGTATAAATATGACTTGATAATGTATTAATGGCAACTGTCTAGATTTAAAATATGAAAATATGCATTTATTTCATACCGGGTAAACCCCATAACATTTAGTTGAAAAATATGAAGTGATCTTGTTGAAATCTAGTCTGATAAATCAGCCCCAGTGGTAACAACATAACCAATACATGGGTATGGAGGCTGGTTTATCAAACTAGTTGAAATCTAACAGCATGGCAGCTGGAGTAATAGTCAGTCCATGAGAAAAGAGTGGTAATGGCATTACCAATCAAGCCCCATGGAATCAAATGTGAGTTTCTGTTCAAGTAATCTAAAAGAATAACGCTTAAAACATGTAGAGCAGGGAATTATTAATGTTCACAACATTAATTATTGGTAATAGGTATTGACAGTTCCTTTTTATCAACTCAAGAAGGTGTTGTCAGCTTTCATGGGCCTTTTGGTCCTATTACATGTAGTTACTGCAGGATGCATTGGGTGGTATTCCAGGCAATGCCTGCCCATTGCTCTACTTTGACTTGTACAGTCTGGTTGCATCCCTCTGCCAGTCATGCAGTACTGCATCAGGCCTACTCTGCACTTCCTATTCGGGAACAAACTGACAGGTTGAATTGCGACAGCTGTAATGCTGGTGAAGGTGCTCTGCTGAGGGTGGATCTCTGTCTGTTCTGCAGGTAACTGGAAACAGGCTGGCTCACAGTATGTGCCTCATGCCTGTGGAATCTTCTGATGCTCACAGACATTGATGTCCCAAGGAACCTGAAAAGATCTGACATGGATATTTTTTTCACTACTGCCCAGGCAGGGCAGTGTGAAGATCCCAGGCAACATTACTGTCTTCCAGGTTGACATGACAGTGACTGTTGGATAGGGCCCAGTGGGTCCTTACAGTATGGCCAATCTGGGTTGGTCAGAAAACACTGCTACAAAAAGATATGTTGACCGCCAAGATGAGGCTGCAAAGAAGTCCATTGACAATCAAGATGCCAGCAAGGTTGCCTAGGCTGGTGATATCATGACCAGTGACTTAAACGCAGCAAATCAGAGGATCATGGACCTGGCTGCTCCTATCCAGGACCACAGTGCATCCAGAAAACTAAATGTCCTCACCAGGGTTGTAACCTTAGAAGAATATGTGAGCCACCAGGTCTCAGTCAGGGATCACTGTGCAGCTAGGAAATTATGTGATGACTTGTAGTATGCCTGTAGACTTCTAAGGGCGCTCACAAAGACCTGGCCTCCCGACCACCACCAATTAATTTGTCCCAGTTTGCTTATCCAAGGCTGATCTTGTGGCTTTTC
>JAECUM010036676.1:0-38152 GCA_016617855.1 Megalonaias nervosa | reverse complement strand
GGACTAAATGCACATTTTTTAAAGGCTTGCAACATTTATTTGTTAATGTTTGATGAACAGTTTAAAAATAAAAAAAATTCAACGCTATGGCAAAAATGAAGGTCACTGCTACTTTCCTTGACTGTAATTGTGTAACGGAGATGCATCAAATTTTAAATTTTTATAACTGGAACATAAATAGCACCCAAAGTATAACTCTGAACACAGCAATGTAATTGAATAATGAAATATAGGTCACATATATATCTTTTTGATACTGGGATATAGAATTTATCAAGATGTATTCACTCACCAAGTTTCAGGATCCTAGGCAGGATAGCATGCACATAGTATGCTGGAGGGGCTAAATGCAAAATCTTAACCAAAACCATAAAAATAATATATAAGTCACAATGAGTTTCTTTTGTTTTAACAGTGTGGTAGTAAAAGAAATATTATCAACTTCATGATTCTAGCACAAACAAAGCCAGTGATATGAGCAGCAAATATAAAATTAAAACCCAACAAATGAGTGAAGTAGAAATTTGGGCCATAATGATGTACTATCAAAATGAGGGAGTAACAATCATCCAGAGGTATCCCCCTCAACAATCCTAGACAATAAAGTATGTACATAGCATGCCAAAACCCCCCCCCCCCTTGTGGTTGTGAGCAAAATGCAAAAACTTAAGTCATGTAAAATGTGAATGTAGGTCACAGTGGCCTTTTTAGCACAGTTATGGTACATAATTATAAACAATTATCTAGATTAATGGTTCACGCATGAACAGTAAAAACCACAAAATACAACCAGTCATTGAACAGTAAAAACCACAAAATACAACCTGTCATTGAAGCATTTGTGATGAGGGTGTAGTAATCCTCACGATGCACATTCTCACAAGTTTCATGACTCCATAAATAACAGTAATATATAAAAGGTATGTAGTCATTATCTAGAGGCAAAAACTGAACATAAGCCGTCAAATGTGAAATATTGGACACAGTAATCTTCTCTTGTTGAAAGGCTGTAGTACTAAAAGAAATGCATACAATCATCTAGTTTGATGATTTGGGCATGAACACTGCTTGAGAGTGAATGCAAGTCAAAGAACTGTGACATGATCTACATTTGTGATGAGGGTTATAGTACTTTTCAAGATGAAAAACCTCTCCAAGTTTCATGGTTCTAGGTAGAATAGGATGTATACAGGGTGCAGGCAAATCTATCTGGTCATAAACTAAAAACATGCTAATCATAAAAACCATAGTGAGTAAAATGTGAAATATAGGTCACATTGACCTTCTTTTGTTCCATAGGTGGGGTACTAATAGAGATGCATACAATCAATATAGTTTGACATTTTAGCGTGAACAGAACTTAAGACATAATCTTAAACATCAACAGTTAACCAAAGTCTATGAAGCATGACACATGGGTCACAATGACCTTTTGTAATCAGTGTGTAGCACTTATCAAGATGCATCACCTTGTCAGGTTTCATTAATCTAGGTATAACTATATACGGTAGATGAAAACATCTATTTGGTCATGAGCTAAACATAGAAACTTAAAGTTAGCCAGTAAAATGTGAAATGTTGGTCACAGTGACTTTTATTTGTATCGATGTGGAACTAAGATAACAAATACAATCATCAAGTTTGATGACTCTAACATAAAGAGAGCTTACTCTTAAAACACAAAATTCAACCAAAGGCAGTGAAGTAGGAAAAATGGGTCACAGTGACCTATTTTGGTTTTTATAGTGAAGTACTCATCAAGATACATGCCCTTACCATGTAAAATGATTTCAGGCATAACAGTATGCATACAGTGTGCAAAAAACCTGAGCTAAACACATAAACTTAACAAAGAATGCACAACAAATGTACATGTACAAAGTTAGCCCTCGTTAGTCCCTCCCCAGGTGATAGGTACTAATGAAAACCATACCAAACTATAATCTAAGACATAGGAAGAAAGAATGGGTGAGATGAGATTTAGTGAGGATAGGTGAACAGATGGTCAGATGTTGGGTGTCATTGGTTACGGACAGATGAATGGTCAGACGTTGGGTATCATATTATTCCTCAATAAAGCATGGGTATAATCAGTGCCAATGTAATGGTATGTATTGTGATACCTACTGTAACATCAGTGGTTTAGGTGCCGATGGAGTTATGGAAAAACAGATGGACAGACATAAACTGGGCATCACAATATCCGCTTGCTAAAGTGTGGGGCTGATCAGCACCCAGATATGCATCTTGGTACATATCATGACATTAACAGTTTAGGAGCTGATATAGTTTTGACATATGGATGGATGGACTGATGCAGGGTACCACAATACCTGCTCACTAAAGTGGGGGAATAATTAACACAAAGGTATATATTATAATACATATCATGACATCAGTATCGATACACAGTCTTTAACACGTACAAACATGTTCTAAAAACTGTTCAATGCTCTCAGTCTGAATGGATTCTGGCATTATGTTAACTACTAAATGAAGTTAATTGGAGAATCTGGAGAGAGTTATCAATACTGTACTGGTGACCACTTCATCTTTGCATACACCTGAACCTGAGATGAAATATTTGTATTGCAAGTGTACAAATCTTAGCCTCAAATGACACATTCCTGTACAGTAGCATATGATCTTTTAATATTATATTCCATTAATTTATTTTTATCACACAAACCAGCAATACTCTCATTACTCCAGGTACACAGAAGGTACACTCAGAAAGAATTTCTCTCTGATGACTATCGAGTTAAAAAAAAAAAATGAATCGTAAGTTTATTAAGTGCTTTGCAAGTCCTATGCCTAGAATTGAAAAACTTCTCTTTTTAACAGGAAGAGATATTTCAAATTAGTTATGCAAACACATTTACTGGTATATGTGAATTGGATCTAAGTCTTGTGACTGGCTGCAAAATTATGTCAACAAAAGTATATGAGTAACAGTTATTTGATTATACAAAAATATACTTTCCTGAAAAACAGCTTATTATTATTATTATGAATGGATAAGGTGAAGATCCTGTTGGCAGAGTCCCAACTGATTTATCACAATCTGGTAGACAGAAAATAAATGCGCACTAGAAAATAGTTCCTCATGATGTGTGCTTTGATTTAATATTATTGGATAACAAATCCTTTAACAGCAAGGTACAGTTCAACAATTACTTCAAACATGTTGTGTCCATATCTATATATCTGAATTTTGGAAATAGCTAAGAAAAATATGTTGAGTGGTGACCTTGGTACTACTGTGTGTGCTAATGCTGGCAAGTTGTTTTATTTTGTTGCATGCTCAGGGACATAATCTACGTCAGAACAAGTGGAAGCCATGATAGACATTATCTGGAGAATAAAAGGTAAGGTGAATTTGACTCTTTATGACATAATAAGCAATCAATAAACTCTGTGATCACACTCAAATACAGTCTGTAGTCACACTCAAATTTCAGAACTTCATGTACACGAGTAAGCATGGGAAAGCTGGCAAAATGGTATGTCAGTGCAAATTTCTCAGCTTAACCATAGTCATGTATGCCGTATTACATTGCACAGTGCCATCTCTAGAGAAATTTCTAACATCATTGCGATCATCTGCAGATATATTTTTTTCAATACCATTTTACATTTCCAATCATAAATAAATTTGCAAGTTATGATCTGTACTGGCCAGATCATGGCATGTCACACAAATAGTTTTTTTTTATATCAACCCCACCAGCTGTGCTTATACAAAATTATTCTGAATAATTCTGAATTATTTGTGACTATTTATTTAGGTCAAGCACACTGACCACCCTTGATATCACTTTAAGATATGTCTTTTAAATGCACAAAAGTAAGGGTCATGATTTGTCATGACATGTAACATATGTAGCAATAACAAGGATTATATCAGACATATGGTCCAATTATGGTTGTTTTAATTACCTGCATAGAAGCATATTTGATAAAAAAGGGGCATAAACACAGGAAGCCATCTCTGCAAATATGCTTCATTCATTTTAAGTTCCAATCTCAACTAAACAGGCAAGTACTGATCTATGTATACATATGAACTGTGTATACCATTACTACTGAAAGCTGAGGCACATAGATTTGCTGGATTACATTACGATGCTTTTCTTTCAAATGCATCAACTACTTGTCATGATTTACCTTGATGAGTAACAAACATTTGGATATAGTTACAAACTGTGGTGGTTTAAATTCAAAGATCAATGATCAGTTCTCTATTTTTCATGGAAAATATTATTTTCACACACGTAAAAACATTTCTCTGTCCATGAATTCATGGAATCATCCCTCTTACCAAGTTATCTATCGATATTCCCGTCAACAATTACTAATGATCAATGATCAATAAGAATACATATCTGAAACGATCTAGCAATGATCTACTAAGTACAGTGGGTTTCAATGTAAGGATAATGTTAAAATTAAAGTGTAGAAACAAAATATGTCAATGACAAAAACTTTAACTATTTATAATCAATTACTGAAAATCATAATTAAATGTCTGGTAATTTAACTTTTCTAACCAATCTCTGATTATTTTGATTACTCATCACATCACTTGTGATATATAGTCTAATTATGATTGTTTTAATTAAATCACAGTGAAACATTGCAGGGACACTATCCATTGTGTCACTTTTTTTTAAAAACATGCAAAATGGGTAGAAAAACATACTTTGTATAAATATCATAGATAATGAGGTTTTAAACACGATGTCAGTAATTTTGCTGCAATTTCCAAATGACATCTGATCAAACGCTGAGTCGAGTATGTACTCCAGATTGAAAAGTTTTGTGAATGCTGAGCCTGATCTGATTAAGAAATTGTGTTTAATCGTTACCGTCTTGATTGCTCACAATTTGTGCTAATAATGTGGTAATTAAAAACTGTCATAAATATCTAAATACCAGTGTTTCCTTTTACCCTCATTTCTGCTTCAGAGACCTCCAAACTTTTTATCTGACCCCCAGTTTTGACACCAAAGAGATATTTGACTCTCAGTCTTGCACCCCTAGGGGATACACTGAAATACATTGTCAAATTCCCCGAGTCTTGATGGTAATTCTAAAAATATTCATTAAAAACAAAATAAAAGACTCAACCTGGATATGCAACATTTATTTATCAAAAACCCCAATTAAAGATTGCAGAAATTCCACTTAAGTTCATTTGATCACTAGGAAATATTATGGAAAATAAGACCATGACTAAAGATGCCAACGGGTACCCAGGTACTCGCCCGTTAATAATGACCTGGGTAACAAAATGAACAACCAGGTACCCATAAAAATGGAAAGTATTCCAAGTTCAGATCGAGACATAGAATAACAATTAAAGTTTGAGGCTCGTGTCGTGTGTGCATTTATTCATCATCACAGGGGCTTGTATGGTTGCTTACAATTTAATTGTCATACATGTACTGTATAATAATACATGGGAGGGATTCTCACCTTTCTCATGCAACCTATCTAAGAATCAATGCTGATATGTAAATCTAGACCATCCTAATTTCGTGCCTGTCCAAGGTTCATGCACCATTTTTCTCGCAACTTAAATGCGCTTGTTTTGAGATTCTGATGACATTAACTACGTCAATACCTTTCATCGACAGCAACATTAAGTACTGATTAAGAAATATTCAACGAAAAAATCTTTAAATATGTACTACAATTCATATAAAAGAAAGTACAATACAGATGTCTGGTTTAACTAATGCCATTTTTGCCTCAATTTTGTGGCCCCAGAGTGAGTATTATCTATTCAAGTCAGCGCAGCTGTTCACATGTTTGTTTACTGGTCTCTTTTTTATTAGTGGGAAACCCATGACAGATATTTATGTCATGGCAAAGGCAACACAAAATCTTGGTTACAGTAACATTTACTTTTTATATCATGTTAGGAAACAATGAACAAAATGGACAAGTATACAGAATTAAATTTTTCACTGAAATATTTAAATATAAGAGAAATCTTTGTTATTTAATAACACTGAAAAAAATCTAATAAAAATTCACCACATGTGTAAATATGGTAATTTTTGCATTAATTTTACATGAAACAGTTACAAGAAAACAGACAGGATTCTTGAATGTGATACCACTTGTCATAGATTCATTTTACTTTGATATTACATATGTAGCGGACCAGTCTAAATTGAAAAACGGGCTGTATGAATGTGGCTGTTGGATGTTATATGACTGAAAAATATTCAAGGAGAGGGATTTTGTTAAACTTAAAAACATGTTGCACCTGCACCATTGTTAAGGGACAATCCATGGCAGCTCGAGGATACTACAACAGTCATCATTGTGGACTTTACGACTATTCATGAAAGTTACTGTAGACATGTAGACTAGTTAAAGTGAATGTTATGCATAAATAATTTATCGATTTCTTTTGTTTCTATACTCTTGTATTAACTACTAATCGACATGGATTTAGCTGATTTGTGAAAATTTTTTTAAATGCAGATCCAGTTAAGTAGCAAAAATAAACGTACGTTGAATAAAATAAATATGTATGTTTTTTTTATAGTTTTCTGTAATTATGGCATGTAATATACAGATTTCTCTTTTTATGCTTTTTGCCACTTATACAAGTAATAAATTACTCTTATAACTCTCTTGAGGGTTGGCATGTGTGAACCTACAACAAAGCAGTTCAGTTTCACATTTAATACATATTTCCCTTTGATCGGGTACCTGATCGTTAGGATTTATGGGTATCCAGTAGAAATTTCCCAAAATTTTGACATCTCTAACCATGACATTAAGTTTCTTGATAACTGAATTTACTGAACAACTTTAAACTGTCAACGTTTCAAACAACAAACATGATTCTGATTTCCTCCCAAGGTATTAGTGCTGGCAATGGTTTTAACGGGTCAGTGGCAGCCATCACTACAAAATTTGCAGTGTTTCCACATGCCACTATGTCATTTGTCCATCATGGCCACTGTCAGATTGCCAGTTTTGTGGAACTACAGTTAGTGAATATGTACACAGCATGGTCACCATGTGACACTAATATATTGCTTTATTGGTGTGGTCCCTCTCAGATTATCATATGAGGAACCCCCTAATGCCGAAAATTAATGAGTTTTATGTGTTACTGTTTTTCCATATGGATATGCTAATTGTTTGGATTTAAGAATTTCATTTTTATAAATTTTGATTTAGGGTTTATACACTGTCCTAATCTATCTGTCAAAAAAACTCCCTAACCCAGGCTGGTTTTGCAATTTATTTAATTCAAGTGATCATTGCCAGTGATCAGTACTGTCCTGTGTATGCAATATGTGTATGCTATTTGGTTTGTATGTTATTTTGTGTTCGTGTATGGACTGGCTAATAGTCAAATTATTAGAGTTGTTATTTATTTTATAGGTCCATTTGACTCGAGAAATTCGGTGGGACATTACTTATCTTTACCTTACTTCTCGGTCTTGGAGAACCTGTATAGTTTTAGTGTGTGCTGTGGGAAAGAGGTGATAGGTAAGGAGAGTATAGGTTTGAAATATGTATTGTGTTAATCTGAGTGCTTGTTTATGTGTAAGTATTTCTGTTTTCGTAATGTTCTTGGTGTTGGCCTCCCTTAGGAATCTGGTACGAGCCATACTACCCCATGTGAGTCACGTAGCATTGGCCTCATACCTTGGGATCTCCCCTTTTAGAAGGCCATTTCTCTTTATTTTTGTATATATGTTGTTTGCACATAAAGTAAAAGATCCCACAGGTATACTTGTTAGAAATATTCAAATCAAATTTTAAATATCAAAATCTATTTTTGTTTTCATTGTCTTATTGATATACGAAATTAACTCATAAATTCCTTTATCATTAATATTATTGGTATATAGGAATTGTTTGTCAACTAATATGCCATATTTGGTTTTAATTTTGTTTTCTAATATCTGCCTCTCCTGTTTAGTTTTGGGACAAGACAGTATTAGATGACTTTTAGAGTCTAAACATGTCCCACATGTCCTACATTTTGGTATATAAGGTATTAAGTGTCTTTTAAATGATATCTCTCCTGTCAGCCATTTATTGTGCAGGTATAGGAAGAGCCCACTTTGTATCGAGGCCGATCCTATACCTGCCCAATTTTTCCAAATGGCTGACCAATCTAGTTGAGGAAAACGAAATTCTATTCTTGTTTATCTTGTGTTATTGAGTAATTAAAATTAAGATTGTGTTATTGAGTAATTAAAATTGAGATTAAAATAGTGTAAATTTCATTCTTTTTGTCCCATATTCTTTGATTATCTCTATGGGTATATAGTAGATTTCTTATTCTTCTGTAAGATCCTGGAGGTTCCAGTAATTTAACTAATTTATTGTTTTGATAAATCTCATTATTAAAACGGCATAAATATCCAAATATATAAATGTATAAAGCTTCCCATGGATACCTGGGTGTACTATCTAATTGTCTAAATCTGTTCAAAATTATTGCTTTCTGTTTTATGCTTAGGTTCGGCAGGGCTAACCCCCTTCTATCTTTGGGTCTGCATATGTATCTTTTCTTTAGATAGTGAATTTTATCATTCCAAATATAGCTCATTATTTTCCTTTCAATAGTGTCAAGCATTGCTTCCGTGAGGTGAACCGAATTCATTACATAATTTAATTGGCTGCATAAGTAGGTTTTGGCAACCTGTATGTGGCCTATTAAGTTTAATCTTGTGTGCTTCCAAGTTTCAATCTGTGAATCAATCTTAGTCACTAACTCACGAAAGTTTTTGTGAGCAGAGTTCTTTCCAAAGATAATCCCCAATGCTTTTACATGTTCTTTAATCAAGTTTGGTTGAAGACCAGGGTGATATCCTCTCCAGTTACCTATTAGTAAGATTTCTGTTTTGTCGTGATTTATAGCTATCCAGAGGCTTTGCCAAATTTTAAGAATTCATTCTATAGGTGCTTAAAGGAGAATTCATCTCTGGTAAAGCACATGCAATCGTCTGCATTAAATATAGTCTTAAAATCATAGTTCAAATTTGGTAATTTTATTCCCTGAATGTTAGTATTATCGTTAATGTTTATATTCAAGGATTCAATTGCTATGACATATAGCAGAATAGACAGGGGACAACCCTGCCTTACTGAGCATTGTATTTTAATTTTGCCTGTTAAAGCCCCATTAATAGTTACTCTTGAAAAGGTTTTTGCATACATAGCTCTTATCCAGTTTATTATGTTAGGCCCATACCCACATTTCTCCAGTGCTTTAAAAATGAAGTCATGTTCTATTCTATCAAAAGTCTTCTCCTGATCGAATAAGACCATGACTCCCTTCTCACCTTTGCTTTTTAAAAATTCCGTTATGGCCGTAATCGATAATGTATTATTTGTGATTTTTCTTCCTATCCCTCCAGAACTTTGGTTTATATCAATTATTTTATTTAAACTTTTCCTTCTCCTACTTGTTATAATTTTACTCAATATTTTATAGTCACTGTTCAAAAGTGTAATCGGCCTCCAGTTTTTAATTTCCTCTCTAGCACCCTTTCCTTTATAGTGTGATAATACCCTCCCTTAAGCTTTCCGGCATTTCCCCATGAAATAAAATATTGTTATATAGTACAGGGGTCAGGCTACCAGGCGAAGTGGGCGATTAAGTCACCTAAAAGATGTAAACTTTGCCTTCTTCTGTCAGGAAAGCGAAAACGACTTCGCCCTGTGATTTTTTTTAGAGGTACATTGATAAATACGTTTTGAGATGCCCCCTCGCCTGAGGCAGGTTTATTCTAGTATTGTGTTGCAGCTATAGGTATTCTTCAAGCCATCAGTAGCTAGGCCTAGTTTTGATATCAATTACGCTGACAAACAAACACTTGCACATTCACAGGCATGTGTTTGATAGTTGATTGACCATTAACCATTTCCCAAGTTGGCAACTCGGCCCCTATCACTACCCGATTTACGCATGTTATCCTTCGATGATAAAAACATGCATACTTGTGTTTCGAAACTTTAACAATAGTATGTATATAGCAGTTTGTGTTTTAAGAATACAATCGGTGATCTGGATTTTAACTGCCTCTTGTACACTATTTCGTCATAAAATTACTTTGAAACTCTAAATGTACCAGTAATGGGAAGAAAAATGGTGGACATCGCTATGTCTGGGAAATACCAGTTTATTAGATTGTCTGTTTTCATAACTCATCGAGGAAATATATACAAATATACAATTCATAGGAAGCAAAGCCTAGGTATTATGTTATTTAAGATTTAACTTTAAAATGCAACTATATAGGTCAGAAACGTATGAGACAATGCTATGTTGTGGAATTCGCGAGAAGAGTTTTAAGGTCAAAGTTGTTTTCTGACTTGACTTGTATTTGTGAAAATACGGAAAAAAGCTGCGATGTAGATAATATTTCATCAACGCATAAAATTAATACAAGTACATAGACAAATAAATAACCATAAATTTGCAATCCTATCATGGACTGTTGTAATGAAGCTATATAAAGGAGTGATTACATTACGAAAACCCCTCCTTCTAAAAATAGATGCACTTACGTCAGTGTTGATTCGGTTGGAAAGAAGGGTTTGGTTCATATACCAACTATAAATGAGCCATGTCTGTAATTTTATGCATTTAGTGTGTTATGTATGAATAGTTACAGTAATGTTTTATCTGCAACAAAGAAATGAGGACACTTGTGCATTTGCCCTCATGTACATGGTACAGGGGTTGTGTCAAATGTGCTTAGAAATCTTTGAAAGTGCCATTATTGTGAACTTTTAAAAAGTATATAAAAAATAAATACAAAAATATACAAAAAATTAAGGGTAGTCGATTAAGCATTTTTACCAACTTGCAATTACAATAATGTAATCTAGTCACTCAGTTAAATTTTGTTACAGTGCATTTTCTATTATTCTCTTTTAGAGTCATATGGCCAAAATAACTAAGAAAATTTTCTGTTAGAAAATAAAGTATTGCTTAATTCCAATGTTAAACGCAAATATGAGCATAATTCAAATAAGAGAACACACATTATATATATATATATATATATATATATATATATATATATATATATATATATATATATATATATATTGTGTTTATTGCTTCGTGTCCACTTCTCCCTGTTGAGCTCTCACTTCTCCCTGTTCTGTCCAAAAGGAAAAGTCACTTCTCCCTAAAATTCAAGTCTAGCTTGACCCCTGCTACCCTCCACCAACCTTATTGATGATCCTCAAAAAAGTGCATGACTTTCATCAAACACAAAGCTGACACCATGGTATATGAAACTTGAAAGGAATGTTTAAACCTAATACTTTCCTTGTTAGACATGGTAATTACAACTTCAAGATATGAGAATGTTCTGTTGAGAAAATATTTTTATCCAGTATAATCAAAACAAACAGTATGGTGTTCCGCCACAGCTTCACAGTGACCATATTATACCTGCATAGAAGAACCCAGCCTCTGCCATCTGCTGTGGGGTCTGATCCAGGTGAGCAGGCCAGCTTGTGTATGAGTTGATTCGTGATGACAAAGGTGCATGCTCAGGGTGTTTTGGGCCTTCTGACATTGTCTGGGGCATGGGATCCACTCCTGGATCTTCTTCTTGTCTAGTGGGAATTATCAACACAAAATTTCCTGGGTTTGTGTATTGTGTATTTTCAGCATCATCTGTGGGTTGCTGAGGGTGATTCTAGCAATTATAAAAAAAAAATGCTAGAATAAAAGACATGTATATCCATGCTTAATGTTAATAAAATCTGCCTGACACTGTGGCATAACACTCAGCAATCCCACATAAAACTATCTGACACACCAATTTCACAGAGAAATGCTAATGAAAACAGAGATTGACATATGATAAACTGAGTATCAGACATGCGTTTATACAACTGCATAAGTACCTGACACAATAAGTGTCGAACATAGCACCTGTCATTGTTTCTTTAGTGTGTACACCTATATGCATCTGGATAGGCATATTGCAATTTGCTGCCCAAATCACTGTGAGCTATCATGCTTCAGTACCCCTGGGAAAAATGTGATCAGTTGTAGAGACCCAAACTACCATTTGTTTTAAATACCATTCATTAGTCAACTTTGCTGTCTAAATTTGTCAAACTGAATTTTAAAACTTCTATGAAAATTTGATTTTTTAATAAAATTTAGTTTTCAAAATTTAAATGTTGATTTAAATTTCCATTACAATTTATCAATTTTTTAAAATTTCAAACATATTTTCAGACAGGACTCATCTTGTATTACATTTAGGTTTATACTGCATTGAAAAAATCCTATAATTAAGAAAGATATAGCAAATTTTGTTTTGGTCTCCAGTACTTTGATGTGTAATAGCCTTTCACTCCATAACATTAACATGATTACTGTGGTTTGTAAAATGGGGTGTAAGGCTGCTTCCATCAAAGCAAACTACAACTCAATTTTTATCGTATTAGCATAATTTTCAAAGCATTATTTCTGAATCTTCATTATTGTATTTTGGAGATATGATTAAAGTTTAGTGCAGTGGTGCCCATGATTCGAATCCAAGGGATGTACTTCATTCAGTGGAATGTACTTCATTCAGCACATGTTAAAACCTACAATGTACATGCGGTGGCACCATTATGTAAATACACCCACTAGCCTAATTGCAAGCACTGAATCAAACCCTATTGTTGTTCATTGTTGTCATGCTGGTGTTACATTTTAATGAGTTAGGTATTTACAATTTCAAGGCAAAATAAATTGTAATTAATGATGCACTGATATAAAAAGTCTAATGCAAAAAAGCATAAACAACAATAATCGATTCAAAAGGGAGAGGCAGTGTTACAGCAGCCCATGAATTCTCAATTCTTGTCTTTGTCCGATCAAGTTATACACAAATCTGAATTAGGCTGAAACAATAAGAAAACAAAATAAATTTCTTGACTTTTCAAAAAATTTATACCATTTCTATGTAATAATCATACATGCCAACCCCAAGAGAGGTATAAGTGTAACTTTTGCTAATATAAGTTTGTCTAAATAAATGCATTTAGAACTTACTGTGTGTATCTTGTGATGTTATCTCGGACTTGTAGGTTGGCCTATACGCAGATCATGCACTTATTAGTCTTTATACCTATTCAGTTTGTTGGGCCAGCTTATACACACACGGGCTTATACATGAATATATATGGTAACTGAAAGGTGTCAATATTCAAAATTCAGAAGTGAGACAGTTTTTACCATTAAGGTCGAGGGTCAAAACAATCTGCCTGCTTGATGATGGGAAAGATAGTCATACATGTATTATTTTGCAGCAGAAATCAAAATTGCTGTTCGTGACAGTATGACAGATCGAATTTGATATTTTTTTCTATTCTGCCTTGGAATTAATGTTATCTCTGATGAAAAAGTTTCATCTTTGAGAAAAGACCCAAGTTCCATCCCTTTTCAATAGGGTCTGGGATCATTCGATATTTAAAACTTGTCTGTAAAGGCAGGCAAAGTTTTGGTTCATGGGCCACTAAGAAAATCCATATATGGCTTTTTTAAATTCCGTATTCATCACAGGCCTCTCGTACAAGCAGACTGTCTTTTGACCTTGGTGAGTTGAGCAACTGGCTAATCCAATATTGTTTTTGAAGTGTGAACAGCTTCTTCCAAGCCTAATTTATACAAGCTGACAGATCAAAGAGTCACTCCTCCTTTTACTGTCATATGTAAGCTGTCACTCAGTGAAATTAGTGTTTTGCCATAGAGTACAAAAGAAACTAAGATCAGTGATTATTTTAAGTCAGTGATGATTTCATTTATAGAATGGACGAAAGTGAGCAGGCCACAGTGATCTTGTGTGGAACATATATTTGGAAGAAACAACGTATATACATTTTTTATGATCTTGCTGCATACTGCATATAAAATATTCTTGATAGTGTAACAATAATAATAACAACAGTAATAATAATAATAATAATAATAATTATAATTATATTCAGTGCATTATATTTGTTCAAACCAATTCTGAAAGGTGAACCTGTGTATAAAGACCAGTTTTGTCTTTTCCTATGGATGGCTGCTATTGACAGGTTTGACTGTATATTAAATTAGACACTCCGATTAATGATTACTAATGGAACCATACTGTACCTCAAAATCTAGCCATGCTCAGATTTAACAAAGAGTCCAGTGTGGACCTTTAAGCATTGTGATCAATGATTAGTAATGGAACTGTACTGTACATCTAAATTTATGCATGCTCATATTTAACAGAGTCCAGTGTGGACCTTGGCAGTGTGATCAATGATTAGTAATGGAACTGTACTGTACCTCTAAATTTATGCGTGCTCAGATTTAACAAAGATTCCAGTGTGGACCTTGGCAGTGTGATCAATGATTAGTGAAGGATACATACTGTGCCTTTAAACTGAGGGATGCTCACATTTAAAAATTTGTTATTTCTGGTAACTTGCATGCATTTATTCTGAATCTTTTTACAAAGGTACATATGCTGGTATACATCATACGGTTGATGTAAATTTGCTTTCATTTGTTTTTGCTTACTATTTTATTCAACACTCCCAAATGAAAAATCAACTTTATTTTATTACTGAGATTTTGTTACAATTATTAATAATAATCTGCGCACAGCCACCATGACTTTTATTCTGCTTGCTTCATCCTAACCATACCTTATGTATTATAAGCACATTGTGAGTTTATGAAACAACAATATTACCAATGAAATTAAATCTGAAATATGAACTAGTCGGTATTTATCACCTCACCACTCCCAAAGCTTTTAATTTCTTGAATCTATGGGATTCCTGATCATAATATCCCTTCAAATCTGTACCTTCTGTGTATGTCGATAGAGGAATTTTGTAGAGGATTTTATAGCACAGACAGACAGACATACCTGCAAGAAAGTATTAAGTTCTGTTTTGTTTCATTACCATGCTTGATGATGGAGAGGTTTCTGGTTGACTTAATCCTGCTCTGGGGTTGCTGTTTGTCTGTTGCTGTTTCCTGCTAATGCTGGAATCCTGGGTCTCTGCTTTTTCTCTTCTGGCCTCCACTTGTGCTGTCTCTGATGGAACAGCAGATGGTGGCACTGACATCTCATCCAGATGAAGTGTGCCTGAATGGTTTATTGATGGAATAATGACTGGTTGTGTCTCTAGTACTCTGGATTGTGTTCTCTCTTGTATTACAGGTATCATTGGGGTTGCACTAGAAGCACTTCTCTGTGTGTTATTACCACTATGCATTGTATCTGGGATTATGGGAAAATTGGGGTAGGTTGGGTAGCCTCCAAGAAATGGACAATTGGGTGATATTCGCTGGTGTAATTCATGTGGGTCTTCAGTGTTATTCCATCCTTCATGCTCTACATTACATGCATAGCATCTGATGCGTGTACCTTGTCTGGTGTAGTAAAAACCACTCTGTGCCAGTCGTATAGCAGTTCCCCGAGTTGAAGATGGTAATGTGTTGAAGCTCTCAAGCCGAAGCCATTCATAAGACATTCTCTCTGCCTGACTTATTGGTGGACCATTGGTCAACCTTTGAAATAATGCTTGCAAACTGGAAGGTAGACAGAATTCCATGAATCTATTTAACATGGGGAAGAAATACCATGTTGATATTATTTCCTTTAATAGTGCAAATTCATGAGATTTAATGTCTTCCTTGCAATGTACGTTATTGTCCTTGGATTTATCTTCCTTTGGCATATTTCTATCAGATACTGACAGCTCACTTACATTTACAGTATCCTTGGTATTTCTGTCCATAAAAGATATGCATCCCAAAAACACTGTCAGAACCAAAGCGAGTTCTTCCTGGCTGGATCCATGTGCATGGGGCTTCTTTATATGATCAGTGTTTGTACAAGTTTTCATCTTGAAACCTTCTTCTTGATTTCTGTCTTGAAATGGTTTTCTTTCTTCTTGAAGAACTTTTTCTAGACCTTCTTCAGGAAAAGGTAGAACTTTTTGTGGTACATCATTTGGTAGTAAACTATACTGATCAATTTGCTTTTTTCTGCTGTCAGATGGCTCTCCCGCAACATTGCGTGCTTCTGATTCCTTTTCACTTGTAAAATCAACAACATCAGTGCCCACCATCTTGTCACATTCTTCAAGTGAATTAATGTAAATTGGTCTTCTGTTTAAATCCATGTACTCATCATCAGCTTGTCTGAGCTTTATTTCTTTGTTACTTGCTCCTACAAATAACCCTCCTGAGGGGCTTCCACATCGAATTCTCTTTCTACCTACATGTTCCATCTGCCTTGAGTGCTTTCTTTTTAAAGCACAATCGAAATTTGAGTTTTCATTCTTCTGATTACTGTACTTATCATTATGCTCTTCCATACTGTGTGGATGTATTGGTCGATATTCCTCTTCTGCTTTAAGACTAATGTCATTATCTGCTAACACAGTATCTTGTACATGTTCCAAATTTTTCTTGTCTTCAATATGAATCATCAAATCACATAGTTTACTGAAAATGTCTTCAGGCTTCCCTTTACTGCTGTGGTCTTCATCTGCTCTAAAGTGCGACTCTTTTTCATATGTCTCCTCATTCAATCCATTCATTGATTTCTCTGATCCTTGTGTTAAGTTTTCTCCTAGTGCTCTTAAATGATCTATTTCCAATTTCGAACAGCTTTCACCTTCAGCTGTTAAATTCCCAAGGGCTTCCACAGTAATTTGCTTCTCTGTATCACATTTAGGAGCTGTACAAAATCTAGTTAACACCATCTCTTTTTTATGACCTTTTGGCACACTTCTTTCCTCATCCCCAGAGACAAATACAGCTGTTAGCTCTTGAGAGATTCCTCTTTTGCTTTTGACTTTTTCTGGGTAGGAGATTGCTATATGTTCACCTGATGCAAGGTTTGTACATAATTTCATATGACTGCTGTCCATCTCTTCAGTCAATCCTACTTCTATACCAATTTCTGAGGTGCTCTTTTTAACACTGTTACAGTCATTATCTTCTAGTAGGGTGCTGAATCTATCTTTACTTTGAAAATTTCCACTTCCACCTGCTGATATACCTTCATCATCCTCTTGTTTTCTTCGTTGACTTATCTGAAGTGCACTGCTCTCCTTTCTATCAGACCCACGTGAAAAGTCTTCTGTTATCCCACTTACTTCTTTATGTTCTCCAATGACACTGGCTTCCTTCTCTGTTTCTTCTTGCATAACTTTTGCATCCTGTTCCAAACTATCACTTTGGGCATTTTCTGGTTTCATATCTGTACCATGGTCATTCCACAAAGGCATGTGTAAACCATCTTCATGGATTTCTTTAAAGTCATCTTCCCATGATGCATCTGAAATGTCATATTCTTGATGTTTGAGGGGACCAGGCATCGACTCTGATGGTGACTCTAATGATGGTACAATGTTTTGGAGACTATCTTTTGTGTTTTCTCTGGGAGCTGCCATTTCAGCTAACTGTAAGAAAATACAGTGTTCTTTTTTTTCATCTTTAAAATAGACTGCTGGCTTTGTTGAAAAAACATGCTGCAAGTTAAGTACATCCTTACTGTTTACTACTTGTTTGGTGTTTGTTTCAGAATTACCCCCTTCAGATTCATACTTCCAATGGGGCATACAAGCAGCATCCATACTGAGACATATGGAATATTCAGATTGTAATTCTGCTCTGACACTTTCACGTTTCACAATCATCTTCTTTTCACACTCTGAGTTCAGAAATCCTGTAATGCTGTTCAATCTCCTGTCTGATACAGTGATAGCAGCAATGATCAAAAGTACTGGAAATGTAATGATTATAAATTCAATCATTATCCATGTTATCTGGGTATGATGTGGAAGGTTTTCATAGCTCCAAGTTTCATTCCCAAAAACCATACTGCCACTTACTGACCAATTTGTCAGTTTCACTGTTCTTTCCATGGAGTTGTCCAAACTGATCTTGCTTGGCTGCTTGGATCAATTGCTCCTTTTCAACTCTCACATCATTCTGATCAGCAACAGTGTTTAATATCTTTCCATAACCTCACTGACACCTGTAATGAAAGTTAGAGTAGTCATTAAAAAAGAAATTTTAAAATGTAAGACAATGACGACAATAAAGCAACAGTTTTGTGAAGAACCAACAAGAATTATTTGTAATTCAAGGTAAAACCATTTTTCTCTCTTTTTAACTGACAAGGGTTGAAACCATCTCTGATGATCTTGAGTGATAATATTCTCAAATCAGGCACTATGGCAGCCATATTGGACGTAACATTGACACCAATTTCATTTATGACAAGCCAGCCACTATTATAAGGCTTTCTGGTAAAAATCCCATGTTGATATGACCAATCTTCTGGAGAAATAGTGACAAGATTTTCAATATCTTCATTGTGGCATCCATATTTAAGATTACACTGACACCATTTTCATTCAGGACCAACTATATATCACCATTTATCTTTTAATAAAACTCCTATGTCAACATGGCTTTCCATTTAGGAGAAGTACTAATAGCAAGATTCAAATTATGGCTGCCACAGTGGCCATACTGGATGTCAGATCAGTAAAATTCTCTTCTAGTATCATCTAGATAACATAATGTCTTTTGTTGAGAAGCCCTTATTGATATGACCATCCATTCAAGTGGAATAGTGAAAACAAAATTATCAAAATGGCCACTGTGGAACAACTAGACCTATGAAATCTGGTAAAAACACAATCCTGATATTACTTTTCATTCAGGATGTGTAGCAATAACAAGATTTTCAAAATGGCTACCATCACAATTATACTAGACATTAGATTGGTACCAAAGGCCTATGTGGTCATGAGCTAAGTGCAAAGAAGTAATCTAAGGAAATGAAATGTAGTGCACAGTGATCTTTCGCATGAATATGGTTCCAACAATTATCAAGTTTAGTGATTCACAAATGAACAGTTAAATAAATAAAACTGCACTGCAATATTTTCTCTTTCGTTTCATGATTCAAACTATATAAAATATATTGTGGTATATATTTCATTATCACCCATATATAGACACTGCATGTCAAGACTGACAGACAAGGTAGTTGTCTGTATTGTGCAGTTTTGCAGATGCATTGAAAATGATGACTTTGGGTTTATTCACATTAACATTTAACATCACTTATCAACAAATTCCTATAACTTGCTCAAGAGTTTGTAATCCTAATGCACCATCACTATATCATCAGCATATAACAAATATGATAAATTAAATGCAATTATTTCAATCAGGTTACAGGACTGATAAGTGTAACCAAGTAAATCATTTTGTTAAACTCCAATCTTTGTTCAAGAAATTTCACTTCTATTATTTGTTTTGAAAGAATGTTCAAGTAATGACCCATTTATATTTATACAGTACTGACGAGCCACGACTTATTAAAAATACAAAAACTTTATTATAATCTATGAAACATGACAAAAAATGCAACCTGGTGAGGCAAAACTTTCAGAACTACTTCACCTGGTTTTATTAACTGGAATGAAGACAAAGATACTCATCTCTCGGACAATATGGAACAATCACAGAATCAAACCTGACATGTACTTGTTGTGGGATGGTGCAAACATAATTCCACTACTATACCACAGGGGCTCGTGTTGTTGCTTACAATTTAACTATCAGTCATACATACAGTATAAAATAATAGTATTATTTTATATGACTGACAGTTACCCTTTGTATAGTCCTACATGTAAGACCTCGACGCTGATATTTATGTTTTGGGTGTAACACTAAAACATATATAACATTAGTACTAATATTAGTACCTCTACTCCTACCTCGTGGACAACAAATCAAGTTGAGGCTACGACATCGTAGCTAATATAACATATGATCCGTCTTACATTTTAGGACTAACCCTTTGTACTGTACCCGTGTCACAGACGAGCAAAAAATCTTTTCCCTCCTCATCGCATTCAACACTTCACCAGTACCTTATTATTTGCCTTTTCTTTATAAGCTTTAAAACCTTTCAAATGTTATCCAACTCCAGCTGATTATTATCCTCCCGAGGCAGCAAATACAAAATTATTACAATAAACAATCTTCATTAACTCTTCAATTTGGCCTTAAGGCTTAAGTGTGTCCTGAGCTGGACCTAGTAGAGCTGGACCCTGCTTGTTTGTCCTAATTACGTCTGTTAATTTCCCCACAACGTCAGTCGTAATCGAACAATAGTTCAATTTCCAAAACAGCTCAACACGCTTCGTTCGGATCTTGACATCCTGGAAAAAAAAGTCTACAATTCTTTCCAGTAGTTTAGGATACGGTATGGAAAATGGGAAGCAGTCTGGAAATGGTTAAGGTGGCGCTCTACAGTTTCGTATTTTGCATAGGGGGTTAGAATTTTAAAGAAAAAGAATTCCCCGGGGTTTCCTCACTAGTTATACTGGCTATTTAAAAAAAGACCTTGTATATCTTAGGTATTGTTAAAAGAACCTTTAATTCCCTTTATTTTGGTGTATGATTTATGGGTGTAATATGGGTTATAGAGTATACAGCTTGGCCTTACTCCAGATGTGCACCTTTTAAAAAAGTGCTAGCTCCACTTGGTCATTTTCACTTCCTGAACTTCAGAGGTAAATTGTAAAAAAAAAAGAGCCGATAACTTTTTTAACATTTTATATATTTGGTAATTCATTCATTGCACTTTTAGAAGCTGGTATTGTCTAGTCTGGCAAAATTCATTTTCCCTATTTTAATAGCTGCTATGGATAGTGTACTTTAGACAAATTCAGGCTGATTTTTGGAGCACAAGGGAGCAGTCAATTTAGTTAGCAGTGTGCTAAGATCATTTAAAATTTCCAAAAGTACAATATCCAAAGAAATGTCAGTCACATTACATCAAAGTAGCATAAAGGTATGCCAACATTCTCTCCACTGTGCATGTTTTAAATACAAACAACTTCACTTTACATACGTCACTCTCTCAAAAGTACATAATAACTGGTGAGCCCATATTCCAATATATTTTTTTTTTTTTTTTTTTTTTTTTTTTTTTTTTACAGCAGATCTGCATTACATGATTAAAACTAGTTATACTCGCACAAGAAGAACAACAACAAAAAGAATGATCAAGTGTAAAGTAGAAATAATATTTTAATTACTCGAAATAGAAGTATACAACGCTGTTACTTCCCCTTAGCTACGATTGCCCACCTATACAGGACGCAGCCGGAAATGGCGTACATTTATCCCCACAAGATGGAAGTACATGCTTCATGTTGTTGAAAAATAACACTATACACTATGGATCGGGAACATTTAGAAGAAACAACTGAAAACTAATTTACTGTTCACCCTTATATCGATACGCGTGCACGATGTACTATATTCTGTCGCTTTCAAAACTGTTCCATTGTTTCAACTTATTTTGAAAATTCCCGCTAATACAGATAAAAAGGAATCAATGTTGGCTTCCCTATGTCGGCCGACTTTATAAAAAGAAAAAGAAATTGGCACACTTAAAAGAATCCAAAGGAACCAAACTTGGCTTCATTATGTCAGCTGACTTCATAAGAAAAAGTCGGTACGCTTAGAAGATACCAAAAGTCAGTTTCCGGGGTTGGTTTGCTTTGTAATAAAATAACCTTTGTATCTGATATCCTGTCGGTAAGTTTAAGCAAGGAGTTTTTTGCTCTCTGTGTTTATTCATCACCCGGGCTTCTATTTGTTTGCCATATGTAATCATAATTGATGTTTGCAGAGCAAATAGTATACACAACAGTAACTTGCTTTAATAATACTTTTGTAACCCACGCTAGCGAAAAGATTATCATTTGCACTCACAGTGAATGTATTTTAAAATAATGATTATTATTTGCGAGATACCGTCGTATAGTTAACCTGGATACAATACAATCTTGGTCAGTTTGTACTTTGTAACTTATCTTGCGTGAATGGCAGGTGCCTTCAAGCAATCGGGTGATATTTTCGTCTCGTGTGCGATTTTGTTATTTGACATAAGCGATAGCCGGGTCTGGTTTCAACGTTGAAAGTTGACCCAGGGTCAGTTCTTAATGCTGAATTTTGATTTCACAGTCGTTGAAAACTGATCTCAGCGTTGAATTTTGATCAAATTTCCGGGTTATTTTTTAACGGATATAAGTTCCGCATATATGGGTTTATGAATCGTCAAAAAGGAAATGCATAGTATGTATAAATATGTATAAAATCAACAAAAGCAATGTAATGCAGTACATGCAGTAATGAAATTATGGATATAGTTATCTTCCTTATTTGAAATGGATATAATGTAATTTTGTTTGTACTTCGTCTGCTGCATTCCATCAAACATATCAGAAGTACGCAGATTTCTAGGCATGACCAACTATGTTTGACGATTTATCCCAAATTGTTCAACAATCAATGAGCCTCTTCGAGTCTTTCCAAACAAAATCAACCATGAGAATGAACTGAAAAACACGATAAATCGTTTGAAAAACTCAGAGTTTAAGAAATAACGCAGTAATAACGTATTTCGATCCTAATAAGGAAACGCAATTAATTGCAGATGCAACTCCTGTCGGTCTAGGCGCATTATTAACTCATAATGGAAAGGTTATTGCTTACGCCAGCAGAACACTTTCAGAGGTGGAAAATCGGTATTCACAGGCGGAACGTGAAGCAAAAGTTTGGAGTAGTGATAATTTCCATCCGTACCTGTTTGGTCATACATATAAGCTAATCAGTGACCACAAGCCCCTGGGAATTATTTTCAACAATCCAAAATCACGACCCTCTGCAAGAATCGAGAGATGGCAATTGAGATTACAAGCATACAGTTTCAAAGTAGTTTACAAACCAGGTAAAACAAATGCAGCAGATTGCATTTCGCGACATCCCAAGGCTGAAACTGAATGACGTAAACATTCTACGTTGCAGAAGCTTATGTTCAGTTCATATCTGTTAATGTTGTAGGTATCACGGTACCAATTGTATTTCAATAGACCTCAATGCTAATGTTTTGTGAAATAAATATACTTTCTATCCTACCTCAGCATGCGTGTCACACACTGTCATAGAGAACAATGTTGGATCGTCAATTTGACAAGGACAGAACCAGGTACTTTATTGCAATTTAGAGAAATAATTCCGTAGGGACTAAACAAGGTTAAGAGTTACCAGTTACAACAGATGCATTTTCAGTGATGTTTATGACATGTTTAAAAATTCATAAGAAATACAAAATATGATCTAGATATGAATTAACATAATCTCACATGTTGCCAAGATACTCAACAGTTTTATTTAAGCCTGACAGAAACTACAACTCTTACATAATGCACCAATCATAGCTAGTTCTGTTGTTTATTTCTGAATACAATGTTTCCTACACCTTAACCTCTGCCCACCTGAGCAGTATGTTAGAGTGGGGGTTCTGGACCACTTTTCGGGGTGGCGTCACTCAGTCGCAGAAAAAGTGGGGTTTTGTAACCAATTTTGCAAGGGTAGTCACTAAGTCGCCTGTGTTTGTTGTGAAACAGTACATTTTGATCTTAGTACGATGAATTCGACTATGAGATTACCATTGGCTTCGTCCTTGTTCTTTCCAATAACCTTTTTCTTATCTGTACAGTAAAGCGGGTTATCCTCTGGATAATCACTGAGGTCAAAGTATTCTCGGTGATCGTATATATCCTGGTAAACATCTTCTGTTTGAATCTCATGCATGAGTGAATCGGTATCCGTCATGAGCAGACTGGCACGATCTCCTTACATAGACTATATAAATCCATAGCGGAAATCGAGCATGAGCATTTTCGAAAGATCGAGTACTGCGGCTCCAACGTAAATGGGTTTTTCTAGTTTAAGCTTGCTTTTTCGGGACTCGATCTCGACTAACTCTTCGTCAAAGATTTTCATGTGCATGAAGGCGTTCGATGAGACAAGTTTATCACGTCGTCGCATGTACTTAACGATTTCAATGTTTCTGCGTTTTCTTGTGTTTTCGATGGTCTTTCCGAAGACGATCTTGTTCATGAGTTTGAAGAAATCTTTGTCGAAGTCTGTGTTAACTTTGGATTGTTGCGATGTATTGAAGTCAATGTAACTTTTCATCCACAGAGCCTGATTAAACTTCAGTACACAATGAATTTTATCAAGCACCAGTACGTGTCTCAGCGCCTGATCTAGACAGATAAATCAGCCCCCCCCCCCCCGGTGATGATGCTGATTTTCGGGTTAGGAACTGGTATCACCTATTCATTGAAAGCTGCGATTATTCGCTGCCACTTTTGTCTGCACACATCGGTGTACATTTTATACACTTACCGGTTTTTCTCTTGGCTGTGGAGCTACCGTCGGCTGAAGCGTTCTTTTGGTGACATATACATTATATTTCCGGAGCAAATTCTATGTTTGGTGACTTTTAAATCCATGTGGAATAGCACAACCATCTATCGTGTGGACGTTTTAAATTTCGTGCTAGATATGGCTGTTACCAATTATCGGCATGTGTCTAAAGTGTACGCAGGATTGTTCCGGAATGATTGCATGCAGCAAAATTGCGCATTTTAATGAACAGGTGTCATCAGACCCACATATCGTCCATCAATATCAACACAAATTATTTTTTTTTGGGGGGTGGGGGTGGGGTTTGATTTATCGGAGTACACCTGATCTAGTAAACGGTAGCGTATGATGTCATTGGTCTTGTTCATGACACTTGGTATAATTTTTTTTGCCTTGGTATCTCCAAGGCCAAACTTGTCTTTTTGTGCTAGTTGTTCCGGATGGAGCATCTCATTGGAGACTAATAGTTGTTCAGCGCAGAAGGGATAATCGTTGTGTAGATCATGTAAGTGTTGTGGGTAGGTCAAGGCGACTTCGACAAAATAGACAACGTCGTCCACATAACCGTCAGCACGTTCCGGCATAAATTGTTCACCCGATATCCAGTGAAATCCACCTGTGGATATTGTTGGCGTCGGGATAAATGATATATGTGGAAGGTTTATTGGGATCTTAGTTGTACATGTATTTGTTGTTGGCGATTAGCATGCTTTTGGTGACGACGGAGATTCCTCCTCGCACCATCTGCTCTGTAAAAATTTACATGTCTGGGTTGGTGAAATGCTTGAGTTGCACCTGACATGTTTTAAGTAGAACATCCCATGATATATCAGGTGATACTTGAGGTAAACGGACACTTTTCAGTCGAGTTTTGGCAACAAGATACAATTTCTGAACTCCTCCAAACCCGCAGGATGGGATGGATCGTAGTAATGCTGCCTAACACATTCTCCATATTTTAAAAAAAGTCACCAATTCTTCACTGATGATACTTTTGATGGCATGAGGTGGTGGTTTGGGAACGGCTTTACGTGTCCGATATGCCACGTGAGTAGAAGTCGAGGATAGTGGTGGTGGTGGTAATGGGATGGCTTTGGTCTTCCTTTCTTTTTTCACTTCTGGTTTACCTTCTTTCTTTTTCACTTCTATCGAAGGAGGAGTGGACATCATCTTTTTAACCCATGCTTTAAGTTCTTCTCGTTGGGGTGTGGGGGAAGGGGTCAATAATGATGCTGCAGTCTTACTAGGGATGGGAGCTGCTGACGATTGGTCTTTGTAGTTAAATGAACTATCCGTCGTGGACGTTTTCCCCTTTTTATATGCCGACCAATATCAGCTTGTCTGTACGATAAAGTGAAGTGGTTGAGAAGTCGCACTCGCTTCTGGTACACGATTTGATACACGTTTTCCAAAGGCCGACTGACGATTTGGTGTGTGACTAAACGTACAATCTTGTGAGGTTGGTAGGTGGTCACTTTAAAATCTTGATCCTTTCCAGACTGCAAGGCTTCTTTCAGTACCCCAAAGTTCATCACCTGACTGGTGCGATAACTCAGAGTCAATCCTTTCACTTTACACTCGGTGTGCACTTTTCCTTGCTGGTCCCGGTATTCGCAGCCATAAGTTTTAGGACCGCCACTAGTAAAACTTAGAATCTTGTCGTCGGGGTGCTCGTCCGTCCAGGCTTCTAAACGGTCTCCCTTGATGTCAGGCTGAAGTTGACCCAGATGATCGATGTAGATGCAACTCTGGGTGTCAGAGTACAGCACACGATCTCCTAATTGGTGTACAGCTTCGTACAATTTTAAGCGAGCATGGGCTGTCACGTAGGCCGCAGTGATGACATTTTCAAATTCGTCAGCTTCTACAAAGTCCAGTTCTTCTTCGTAATTAACCAGGATCAAGTCCTCACGAAGGACGTCCACGTGTTTCATATGTTTGGTTTTGTCGTGAATCATCTGGAAGAAGCGGGAAGGTTCTGTCAAATACTCTGTCTTGGGTAAACACGGTTGTTGTGCCATTTTGCCCCACAAGCAATTTAACATCACTTTGGCAAGCGATCGCCTTCCTTCATTTTTCTCGATGTGGTCTAAAGTGATGCCTTCCTGCTCCCAGTATTTCTTTTTGAATTTCTTTTGGCCTTCGGGACTGTGGCAGCAGGAAGGATAGCTACTGGCTTCTTGTTTCAGTTCCAAAAGGCATCCACGTAGTCCGAGAAAATGCCCTTCTGAGACTCGTCACCCTTGTGGTATTGTTCACTCTTGGGAAAGTGGTAAATTTCATACACTTCTAACAGTTGGTATCCCAGGTCCAGAGCTTTGAACAATTCAACGCTGACCCACGTTCCCGTCAGGGCGCGTTCTTCCTGGGTGTGCTGACAAAGTTGGTCTTGGTTGCACGTTTCGGCACAAGTACGGCACAAGGGAAACATCAGTTTTCCTTGGGAATGGTAAGGTAAAACGGAATGGTACAAGTCCGTGGGAGTCAAGACTTTGCACTTGATCAATCCTTCGTATTGTCGAATGTTTCCACGTCGATGTGTTACGACAGCAATCGCAGGTGCCCTGTGGGGAAGTAACAGTATTTGCACACATAAGGATACAGTGAACACATGACCAAGTATTTTATTTCTTCTCCTTTCTCCTCGTCGACATAGTACAGCAAACAGGTGGCATTCGTCCGTCCTCCAAACAAACTGTCGCGCTGGTTCAGTGGGTCCACCAGCTTGTAACTTTTCAAGATACCTTTAAACTCGGGATCGATTTTCAAACAGTGATCGTACTCGTGTTCCCACATTTCCTCCACTTGGTATCCTTGCTCTTCTAACTTCAAGCGCCGCTGACAAGTGGCCTGGTACAAGTCTTCCATGGTACGTTGTAAAAACTGATTTTTAGTGCCACGTTGAGGGTAACAAATGGGACATCAGTGAAATAAGCACCCGTTAAACTCGTACACGATCTTGGGGTTTTCTAAGTCCCAGCCATCCATCGAATACGTTCCGATGGTCTTTTCGCCTCCTCCGTTTCGGGCGTGTTGAATCCATGTGTCTTCCTTGTCGCACAAGTAATGTAGCCAGCGTAGGGTTTTGACTGGGTATTGATGTTTGACAAAGTTCGTCGTTTGAGGGCAAATGACAGCCAGGATGTTTTCTTTAATCAATAGTTGGCGGTACAGTAAGGAACACGCTTTGGCAATGGTGCAGGCTTCTTTCAAAGGATCGATCCCTCCGTGTTCCATGAATAATTCTTGAAACTTTCCACAGCAACGCCGTAAAATGTCCACGTCGGAACGACAATACTTTAACATTTCTTCCTGAAAGTCGAGAGGATCCGAGGCGTGAGTGTGGTACCAAGCGTAGAAAGCTTCTCGTTGTTCGGTGCGCATGTTGTCGGGGTCGTAGTAGTGAGCATCATGCAAATGGGGTAGAACGGCATGTTGATTAGCTTCGGTATAGAAAAAGTGCAGAAAATATCCTTTGGCTATTTCTATCATTCCAACCTTTTAGGCATTCGGCTCAAAGGCATGGTCAAGTTACTTATCGAATCTTTAAACTGCACTTGTTCTACTTGCATGGAGATGATTTTGGCTCCGTTCAAAGTCACTTTAGGACGTTCGTTACTTTGTTCCGTATAATATTTCAAAAGAAATTGCCCATCGTATCCCGAGAAATTGTGAGCCATCACCGTGGCATGAAGATGGTAATCTCCGTAACGTTCGATGTCCTCTTGGCTCCATGTCTCGTCGATGGGGTCTAAGATCCATTGGGCAAAATCGGTCAGGGTGTTCGGTCTCCGAAAGATTTTTTTTCCCACGTCCTCCAGGAATCTTGTTGCAGTGAGAGCAATGACTAAAGATAGGCTCTTGGATGCACTTCTCGTACGCTCGATGAGCGACGCAGAAGTCAGGAATGTGAATGCCTGTCTTTTGCATGCATTCGAAATCGAAAAAGATGAAATTTCATTTCTTCTGGTCATTTTCTTCCTCTTCACTTTTGGAATGGCGTTTTTGAATGTAGCATTGGTGTTCCAAGTCTACGATTTGGCTACATATGTGACATCGTTTCTTTCCTGAACATACGTGTGCCTTGGCACTGTTGGTACGTATGCCTTGTCCACAAGTAGGGCACAATTTCAGGAGTTGACAAGCACTTTTCCGCTGTGAACCTTGCGTCTTCAAATGTTCTTGGTAACAGGTAGGGCTGACAAAAGTGCGCTGACACGCTGAGCAATGCACCCGTTGTTGTCCTTGGTCAAGACAGGGTTGAGAGGCTAAACATCCCTCACATTTCGATCCACAATGGTTGTGTTTCTCTCGATTGTTATAGCCTTAGTCACATTTCTCAAAGCAATAACTGTATCCCAGGAATGGAGCGATACTGGTAATGGCATTGAAATGTTCATCGTGATGATAGACGTGAATGTATTTTCCGTCTTTAAAATCTTTGCCTCGAAATAACAGAGGTCCGCGCACTTCTTGAGGGTGAACTTTCAAGGTGTAACGTGGAGCCAAGACGTCTTGCAATTTTTGCATTTCAGGAATGCCACAGGGTATGTCTTTGGATATCCGCGCTTGCTGTAACAGGAGTTCTGGTTCTCTTTGTTGTTTGACTCGGTTCGATTTTCGAATTTTCTCCCAGGCTCTTTTCCATTATGCCGTGTCGTTCTTGTCAGCATACGTTCGTCCCACCACGATGGCACAGACTAAACACGTCTTGTCTTGGGGGTTGTTAATTCGGACGAGGCTCTTTTTGGTGCTGCAAAGGTCGTATACCAATAACACTTTTTTTGCATCCCGTCCCTTTTGGAATAGACACTTGGGTCATGAACAGTTTCGCTTTTCCATCGGTGATGTGAAACTTGTCATTATACTGCTGCATATGTTGAATCTTGTGGATGATTTTGGAAGGTGTTAATTCTGCTGGGCTGCTAAACTCGATCCAAACGGGTGACTTCAGAATGTCATGATAAATGGAAAGTCTCAAGCGATCGTCTTCTTTTGCTTCACATTGCTGTTTTAGTGTGGTTAACAACGAATCCCACACATCGGTGCTGAACTCTTCTGCATTCTGCAGCGGTTCGTCGGACTTGAAATCTTTAAACTTCACCGTGTACGTGTAAGCCGTGGTTCTAAATTTTCTAAAGGAGCGTTTATCCATCTCTCGAATGTGGTAGTAATTTTCAGGGTTTAGAGGTCGTGGACTTTGGTTTGGTGTAGACTCTCTGGGTCTGACTTCTAGCTCACTCATGTCATCTTCAAAGTCGCTGGCAAGGAGTTGAGCCAAGACTTCAGCTACTGTGCGAGGCGATGAATCATGTTTCTGTCTCATACTTTCTTCTCCTTTCTCCACGAAATGATGCGATTTTTTCATCTTCAGCTCAAAAAGTCAAATGACAACATTTGAAACTCCATGACCCCTATATATTAATGTCAGACCAGTGTCTTGCCTATATAAACGGTCAGTGTCTTTCCTCCAAGTATTTATTTCACTCTCAATCCGACCAGAAACATGCAAGAGTCAACACAGATGGAACTTCTGATAAGAGCTTTGCGAGGTGACATAAGAAGGTTTTTTTTTTCTTCAGACAAGTTGACGTACTACTCCCTCTCCTTTCGAGATGAAAGTCAAGATACTTGCTATATCTGTCAGAAGAAAGGACACTGGTCTTCTGAATGTCCAGAAAGTCTAAAAGCAAGACAGGCGTGAAAACAAACAAAAGTCAAGATACCTGTTATTATTGTCAAGAGAAAGGACATTCGTCTTCAGACTGCCCTAAGAAAAAACAGAAGCAGGAGGGAGAGAGATATTCCGAACATGAAGAAGAAGAGGTACCCTCCAAAAAAGAAGAACCCATACACGTCAAGAAAGAGAAGAAAAGAAGACTAGGAGAAAGTGAGGAAGAACATGAGGAAAAACCTGTGATAGCGAAGAAATTCAAAAAAGGAGAGAGTGAACAAAGACAAAGAAGAAGCTAATGAAGTTTAAAAGTCTTGTGTTGTGACATTGGATTGTAAATTTGTACCAGAATAGACCAGAAAGAAAAACGTGTCTCTTAGTTTTGATTTTTTAGAATAAGGACCTACACTCACGCACGCACACACACACACACACACACACACACACAGACACACAGACACACACACACACACACACGCGCGCGCGCGCGTGTACGTCATGGGGCTAAAAAGGGATTTTGAGTTTTAATTGATTTTGGCAAAATGAATACTATCTCTTTTCGAGAGAAGTGAGTGGCCCTGAAATGGACCGTTGGGTGTTTGTTTTTGTTTTTTTAAAAAACAAACTCAGGAACGACAAGTAATCAGCTTTAACTGCCTTATCCCTTTGCTACTGCCAAGACCTACTTCTGGAACTGGTGGGTATCTCAGGCGTAGTAGGTGTGAGACTGTTTGGCTCGGGAAGGTCTTTTTCTCTTGGGTCGTATTAAATAAGTTGATACATTTGTTTCAGATTCCTTAACTCTGCCAAAATGTCTAAGACTACTGTAATCGTTTCACTTTCACTGTCCTCCTTCTCTCCTAGACCTTGTTTCTTCTTCTTCTCTTCTTCTTCTTCCTGTCGTTTCCTTCTTGCCTCTTTTTCTTCTCGCTATTGCTGTTGAAGGAGAAAAGCTTGTTCTGCTTCTTTCTGCTGTTGCAAAAACTTTTCCAATTCTTCTTTCTGTCTCTGTCAAAAATCCTCGACGTGTGGTAAGGAAGGAGATGGCGGCAAAGGTGCTGGTACAGGAACAAATTCTTGTGCAGAAGAGATAAAATCCAGTAAATCACAATTAAAATCGGTCTCTTCTAGAAGTAGGACTGTTGGCTTTGGTAGCTGCTGCAGTGCCATCACTTCTCGTCTCCACGTCCGGTGCACCCCAATTCATCGTCTTCTTAGTTTCCGTCAAGTTCTAACTCTGTCGCATGGATTTACCGCACACAGACGCTAGCGCATCTACATAGGGAATTTGACGTCACAGGTATTTCTCTTCGGATTGGAAGAGAGACTCCGCCCTGTGAAGGAATTTTTGTAACGCGTGTTTGGATTGGTGAAAGAACTCAATTCGTTTCGATCCGCTCTTCCACTATAAATAGCATCGGTTCACTTCATTCCCTTCACCTGTGGACAAACGTAGAATCGTCTAGTCTCGTATCGTCAATGTTGTTGAACCTGGACTATCCCATGTATGTCAGATCATCATGGACAATCACCCGAATGACTGATTCAGATCTTTGGAAAAGAAGGATCTATGTGGAGAGACAAGGCTGTCTGAAGAGTCTTCATCTACCGACCAGAGGTCAGACAAAGTTTGAGGAAGAGAAGAAGATACGTGAGATGCCCTCTATGTTTACTGAATGGCGTTAACATAAAAACCAAAGTCCCTTTTCAGGGCCACTCCGTTGCCTGGAAAAGATAGCTATTCTCTTTTGCCATTTTTGTGTAATTGTATTTGTTTGTATCTTTGTTATGTTTGTGTGATACCTATGTCTATCCAGCGATATGTCCCGTCCCGTCAAGCGATTGTTGTGTTTTTTCTATGAACGGTACTGGTTCCCGCCCCGCCAAGAGTTCTATCAAGTTCTATGTCCCGCTCCGCCAAGCGTTCTAGGTTTTTTTTTTTTCCCACGCTGTCACTGTTTGGCTCACTTGAGGTCAGCCACTTGCAACATTGTTGCCAATGTCCAGTAACGTGACGTCATCACTTCTATTGTCCCTATACAAACCTTACTTTGCCTTGTCCGTATACAGGCCCAATATTTTTTGTTCCTATACAGCTCCAAATTTCCCCATGTTAAATTCCCATTGTCCTTAATCACACCTACGACCTTTTTGTCTGGGATTTCCATTGTCCCTAAACAGCCCCCATTCACTACTCCTCCACTAATCATCCTCATACTCATCTATGTCCACCTCACAAAATATCATATAAGGGTTATCACTCAAATAACGATGTACAAACGCCACAGTCTCATCAAAACGTTTCAGTATAACCTCATAGTCATCCTTCACTCTCGCAGTCAATTCTGCTGTGAAGAGCGGTGACGACTCGGTCACACACGGTGTGTCCGACCACAATTCTCTCCATAGACGCAGATAAGATAACGACGTCTCTTGAACATCCATCATTTTATACTACACTGTACCTTCTAATACATTTTCACTCACACTGAGCAAAAACTTTCCATTTGTTTGATATCCGCTTTAACACACCACTGAAAAAAGTGATCCAGAACCATCCCATTTTTTGATGCATTTGGATGCATCCATAGAAAACACCTTTCTATACATTGGAGTGACCCCTCCTGAAAAAGTGGTCGAGAACCACCACTCTATCACGTGGATAGTTCCGACCTGTCAATCAAACTGGGCCCATTGACCAATCAAAAATAGCCATCGATTTCACTGCGTAGTTACGCGTTGCTATCCGCAACATTTGCTCACAAACATAGACCACGCTCTGTTCCTTTCTTATTAAATTGCAGAAGAATTTGACAGATTGCGCACAAAATCACAGAAAATTTATCCCAAAAATGGTTCGCCGTTGTGCTTTGGGCACATATGATGCAGATTGTCGTTGTTATGAACGAATTCAAGATAACTTTTTTTTTTTTAAAATTAAAAAGAATGTTCCCAAAATAAACACCAGCATGGAAAAATGTCTGCGTTGGAAGTGATACATTATTTAAAATTATATTTCATATATAGGTAACACACAACGGTTTCTAAATAATTATATTATTTGTTGTGTTTGTGAAAATGTTGAATACAGTGTTATGCCAATTGTATGCTTATGTTCGAAATGTATATCATTTAAATAATAATTTACATGCAAGATAGAAAATGTGTGTATACGTGTTGTTAATTTTTTGGTACCTTGGTTTAAAAAAAAAAACAATTAAATTGAAATATTGGAATCCTGCATCATGCTTCTACAGTGCTGATTTTTATTAAAATTTTCAAAATCGAGCATTATAACTGATGTCGAGTTGACGAAACAGCACCCTATAATTTATAAATTGGCTTTTAGCATCAATTATTTCAAAATGTTCAATTTAATTATTTTGAATAAAATTTTTATGATGGAAGGTTTTTAACAAATATTTTAACTTTACGAAGAGGTGAAACTGTAATAAAATACTTCTTATGTCTTTATTAGGCTTGAGACTATAATTAACAGAAAGCTATGTCCTGCCATTTATTTAAATGTTTGTGGTGCTGGCGAGAATAAAATTGATCTCTTGCAAATTAAGGATTTTTTAACACCTGCAAAATGTTATGACATGAAAGAAGTAACATGAAAGAAGTAACATGACACGAGTCAAATTAATTAGGGAACAATGGTAAAAGCGGATGCAAATATATCCCCTGTCAACGTGCCTGTAGTGGCTTATTTCGATCTGTCATTATTATTTCCTTCTTTTTATGGGGTTGATAAAAATGATCGTTTTAAATGGATCTGATACGATTTAAATTTACTAGTTTATCAATGATACCCTTACAAGATGTTTGATCCGTCCAACTGATGATACACGTTCACACGGAGTAAAGAACGTAAAATATTCCCTGATAATCACACGGGAAACTTTGTATAAATTGTTTATTTATTTATTGTAATATTAATATTTGTTTTCCTAAACATAATTAAATTATAAATTCTAGATTTAAAATGTACTTGTTTTATTCCTATATGACAATTATACATGTACGATATAAATGTAACGGGTGCAAACACATAACGAAAGCTTAATTTTAATTTTTTAAAATGTAACCATACTAGAAATTCTGATAATTAATAAGTATGCATAGCTTTGCAAGTACAGAAAGAATTTTTTATTTTGTCCTCTTCTAGCAAAATGTCTTCAAGTTTTTCATGATGTTTGTTCTTCTTCATAGATCGCAAGCAAAGTGTTGCAACTTTGACCTGATTTTCACCATCGAAAATCCTAATTTCATGAATATATACATGTATGTAGTAGTTGAAGCCTTTCTTTAACGCACGATCTGAAAGAATCTTCCAATCAGGATGGAAAGTGTCAGAAACATTGTCGAGAATATTGTCCGTTGAATCTGTAGCCGATGCTACCGAATCCACCATTTTCACGATAGCTTGTGAACAGCAGCAACAGTAACTAAGTGGGCGGAGCTTATCGTTCGATGTTGGAACTATCCATTGGGTTTTTCGACACAATAAACATCCATCTCTGTGTTATATCAAACGACACCGACTTAAAAATGAGATCGGCGTAACTTCAAAGGTACTTTTGAAGGACTGAATTTCGCATTCACTTTCTTTCTCAGTGCTGACTTGGATGCCATCACAGCCTTTGAAAAATGACCCGACCAGGTCAGAATTCAGCGAGGGTCAAAATTTAATACTACAGCTGGGTTGTTATTTAACAGGACAGTTCAAAAAGGGTCAGATTTCAATGTGAAATGTTGATCACAGCCGTTGAAAAATAACTCGACCGGGTCAGAATTCAACGAGCATCCACTACATATACGGAGTTCGTGGATATATTTTTTTCTTTAATAAATTTCGAATGATGAAAAAGAAGGAATAAATGATAACAATGTAAGGTTATTTTTTTTTCATTTTATTTTCAAATAAGTGTTTGTTTATCAATTTTTTTTTGTACCGTGCATGGGGGGGGGGGGGCACAAATTCAACACAAAATTATTTCCTTTCTTATTTGTATGGAATAATGGAGCAAATATGATTGACGATATTGACTAGTAATGACAAGCTTTTAATTTACGCGCATACACACTAAGACAACTCGAAAAATAAAAGCAAACAATAAAATGCTAGTACGTAAAAGGTATGCCTAGATTAACAAATACTATGCAGGATTTGTGTTGGATGGTCTCAAGTACCTTCGAATCCAAATTGAACCTATAATTCATTATATGGAAATAAGTAACCCACGAAGTCGTACCTTTCACTCATACACAAAAAGGGTCCTCTTCACCATAAACTACCTGATGATATTGCCGGATCGTATTCAATATTCAATGCTAATATTATTCCCATTGAACCAAATGAGTCAGAGGTTTAAAAGAAAACAACGACACAAACCCTCTTGTATTTCAGTGCAGAGATACATAACACAGAGTCGAAACACATGAAATCATTCTGGCCGCTTGACTTATTGTACTACATTGTGCAATGAGGGATTTTCTTATAAAGCTGTTATGAACCCAAGTCATCTAAAGATCAATGCTATTCGTTCATATAAAGAGGACAATGTAAAATCCTTCAGGAAATCGGCAATGTGCTCAACTTTCAGAAGAAGCAAGCAAGGAATCAAAAGAAAAATGAGAGCATTATCAAACTCCAGCAGAATTATATGAATAAATATAACGAAACTGAATAATAAAACGATTTTGATGCAGTAACCGTAACAATCAATGTACAAATTAGAATCGGAAAAGTTTTGATAAAGCATGGAGCAAAATTAACATTTATGTTTGATTCAAATCATTTGTTTCAATACCATTCTTATAGTTTATTGAATATTTTCTTCTCGAAAGAAAAGAAAACAATCTCTCTAAAAAAAAGTCGGTATGTTTGTCGACACTTCTTCCACGTTAGGTACAATAGGCAGCTGCTAGCGCCATTCTGATAGGTTACAGCCAGTTTCAGTTTATTTAGGGAACTTCAGTCAGCCGTGAACAACAGCCAATCAGTATACCTCATCGCGTGTAGTTCGCTTAAAAAGCTAACCATTCCTAATATTCTTGGTTATTGAAATGATTAAATTTATACATAGTCTAGTAGGTGTTTCTTAAAATGGCCTTAAATTCTGAGTTAGTTCGCCACGGAAGCTAGGAAATGTACGATGGTGACATGCATTGCTATGGCCCTTATTGGCAACCCTTAGGATGGATGTGGACTTATGAAGTAGTTCAGTTGTTTTCTACAGAAGTTTTGTTAAGAGACTATGCAAAAAGAAGTCTGTGTATCAAGAATGGACATTGCAAGAAAATCTAATTGAGAGTATTACTGGATGACAATAAATAAATTTACTTTCTCCAATCAAACGTAAATAGGATGTCTGGATTCATTGAAACTTAATTCTTCTCGGCATTTGTCTAACATCAACATCATCAACATGATAACTGGATGATTTAATAGCGTCATGTAATAGTGTTTCACATTATTACAAAAAAACTAAACTTTTGTTATGCAAATGAAAAATAATTTTCTTAAATCTGAGTTCATATGGATTCATGAATTACTGTTTGCTCTATCTGAGTAAATTTGAGTGTCAGTATAGCACGAAAATGAACACGGTGACGCTCTGTATCATGTAATGCATTTTTAAAATTAATTTTGTCACAGAAAGCATATGACATGAGTCTTAATAAACCAAGCAATATATAATGCAATACACATATACAATTATTACTTATTCTTGCAAATTCAAGCTCTGTTTTGCATTTACCATCACACTTTGCAGGCATGTGGTCTAATAGCAATGAGACAAGTCTCACTGAGCAAACGTTTCAGAGCACCGACACCCATGCTCCGTAAACGTTTCCACGACAAAGATTCATAGGGTGGAAAACCTCGAACTTTCTGATTTCATCCTGAATGTCTGTGTCAAAATTATTGTACACTTTAGCAATGTCAGCAAGAAGTTGAATACATCTTGTTGCATTTTCTGAAATCTTAGCTCGCTGTTCTTCAATTACAAGTGCATTTTCCTTTGGGAGCCCGTTACTGAGGGACATCCTCTTTCGCTTCTGCATTGCATCATTTATGATCTTGTGTGTTGTTTGTAATCCTTGCCTTTTATCCTATGAGACGCACCAGATGACCCAGAGATATCATTCTCAACAAGTATATCCTCAAAACCATTTTCTTCCATCACATATCCAGTGTCACTCATGAAGTCATCACTGTGTGCATACCGACTATTTCTAGCTCATTCCTCTTGAACTTTTAGGGGTTTCTCCACTTAATGATCTTTGGTTTGCTGTAAATTGCTTTGTCGTCGGTAACAAGCCCATCGTAGAGAACGTCATCTGAAACTGATTCATTATTGTGGTCAAAGTATTTAAGTCCACCACTGATACTGCACCATCGAACAGTACCCGATATTCGTTTTGCCGGGTTGTTTATTTTGTACTTGCTCTGTGGTTCTTTTGAAATTGTCACCAGCTCCATCTATGGATCTAGCATAAATTATATTTGTGGCACACCTAGACTTTTGGAGGATATCTGAATATTTGCACCGCAAGTCTCAATGAGATGCACTTCTTCATAACTTTAGCCATGATCAAGCTTGTTCACTAATGTCATAACCTCTTTTGGTTGGGTGGTTTGATGCAGGGCGACACTAAGCCCCACATGTTTTGGCATTTGCCTCGGGAATGTATGTAGGCTAGATAGTGTTCCAGGAAAAAATATATATGTCAAGTACCGGGTCCTTCTGAGGCATCCACTCACAATAAACGAGGAATATGCCGGTTGCCAGCGCAGGATCCAGTAGTAAAAGGTGTGCGTCTATCAGTCTCTTGACACTCGTAGTTTTCTCTTGTTACCTCTACGGGTAGAAGTGGTTAAAGCTGAGTTCCTTCACATGATTGAATAGACAGAAGGATGAGTGATGCTTGGAATATAATCATCATAGGGGATGATTCATCTCCATGACATCAAGATAAATATCTTTCTTAATCTGAATAATTTTAGGATTTCCTTTAGACTTTCTGCAGTGTTGATTACATTTTAAGATTTTTATTACTTCTGGCTTGTTGTGTGAAATCGAACAGTTGTCAGCAAATTGGTGATCACGAACAGTCACTTCTTGTAACTTCATCTTTGCTTG
>JAECUM010036674.1:0-50404 GCA_016617855.1 Megalonaias nervosa | reverse complement strand
TGATACTGATGCAGATTCATACGATTTTAGACCATTTATTTTAGGAGAGAGCTGGATGCTTGACAGTCATGAGGTTCCTGCTATAATCCAAAAGAAACTTCAGTTTTACTCTGAGTTTTCTGTTTTTTCAAATTTTCATCCACAACTTCTGTTAAGTACGAGGTGGCACTCTACAGTTCTGTGTTTTGTATAGGGTTAGATTTGAAAGAAAATGAGTTTCCCAGGTTTTCTCACTGGTTATACTGGATATTGCAAAGAGACCTTGTATGTCTTGGGTATTTTTTAGGAACTGTTGTTCCCTTTGTTTTGGTGTACAGTTGATGAGTGTATTATGGGTTATAGAGTATACAGCTTGGTCTTAAGATGTGCACCTATAAAAAAAACGGCGAGCTCCGCTTGGTCATATTTTCACTTCCTGGACTTCAGAGGCAGTTGTTAAAAAAAAAAGCAACAGCTTTTTACTATTTATATGTTTGGTAATTCATTCATTGCACTTGTAGGTGCTGGTATTATTGAGTCTGGCAAAATCTGTTTTCCCTATTTTAATTGCTAAATTTTGTGTACTTCAGACTAATTCAGGCTGGTTTTTTTGAGCACATGATAGCAGTCATTTTGGTTAGTTTTGTACTTAGTCATGTACAATTTCCACTAGTACAATATCCAAAGAAATTTTCAGCTATGGTACATCAAATTAACAGATGGAGAGGTCTTGAAACCGCTTAATTATGCATATTTGGATGCAAATTTTGTAACTGGGATGCAGGAGTCCTCCGTATGCATTCAATATCGGGACAGCAAATTTAAAAGCTTGCCAGCAGAGTAGGAAATTGTGTAGATCGATTGATCATTTTAGCTGTACTGATATTTACAATGACAGAATTCAATGACTGAAAGACCCACAAATGTACCTGTTGTCACTGTAATAGTACATCGGAAGAACATGACACTTATAGCTGAGCGGCAAGTTCAGAGACTTGCCAGCATTCCATTGTGCATATTGCAGATGCAGACAACTTCACTTTCACGCCTGTCACTCTCAGAAGTTCATAGTATCTGTAAAGCACCCCCTGGGTGCCTGTATACCCATCCGTTTGTCAGTCAGCCTGTCTACTTCAATTTCTACATAATAAGCAGGGTTTCCCTTACCCACATTTACGCTTTAGAGACCCTCAAATGTTTAATTGAAACCAGGAGTTTTTTTACTCTCAAACTAGCACCCTAGGGGATATACTGACAACTCCCTTTATTATTGTTTGATTCCATCCAAATTTGGTATACAGCTTAATATTGATGCCACTTGTGCCAAGTTCAATTATGAGTGTTCTTTGAGGTCATTGGCAGAATTATGGCCCCTGATTGTCAGACCCGCCTGTTCTGCAGTTATTCGAATAAAGATCAGTGTTCTTTATATGTGGATGCAGAAGCATTGGAAGCTTAAGCCAATGATTTTTTTGTTTTCTAATTTGGCTCTGTATTATCTTTGAGCAATGGGCAGTTTCTGTTGTAGCTTTGGAACTCGGCCGGTCGTGAAGGTTAGAGCCATTGTTTTATTCTTGATAGTTTACTTGTGGATGTGTACAACATTATTGCATCAGGCATTCAATAGTCTATTTACTGTTACTATTACTTTTGCCTCAAAGGCATATATTGGGAGACGGAATTCAGCTATACATATGAAATCTGCCCTATAGGTTTAAAACCAGGAGGCAAAATTAAGCTAAACATAACACCTGCAATCTGACTACAGTCAAACCCGGTTATCTCGATTACATCGGGGGTATCAAAAAATCGTCGACATAACCGGGTCCCGAGATATCAGGGTTTAGTTGATAAATCTACTGTAGAACAATGATTATGCATCTGAAGTACCAGAAATGAGGAGTTTTGTTTCTAAAAACAAATTGCATTTCTAATGCACAATAAAAATAATAATTCAGTCATGCCTGGTTGGAGAAAAAAGAAGATTGGAGGTATTTTAAATGAAATTAAGTAACAAGTTACATAATTTTACAACAATAAGTTACTGCAACAATGTCAGTGGTTTAAAGTTGTTTTTATTTCCCTGTGAATAGCCTCATCCCTTAGGTAGCCTCAGCAAGACGATTTTCTCACGCTATCCAAAATCTAGGCCAATTGAAGTACAAGTACATGCAGGACTATACTTATTTGTTTTTGTAAGTGTTTTCTTTGTTAGAGTTGACTTGTGACTAGCAGCAAAATGTAACTGACCAATTTTGTGCCTGTAAATCAATCTTTTTTGATGTCAGCGGTTTCTTTACACCAGTATATACCGGTTTTTACCGATAAATTTTGCTTCTTTACCGGAATAAGACGGGGCTGTCGGTATTCATGTACCGACAAACTGTAAAATGTGTTTCAAGTCTGTAGAGTTAACTGTCTCAACATCAAATTCTGTATGAAGCCAACTTGTTCCATTCATGCAGTTAGAAGACAACTTATTCCATTCATACAGTTGTAGTCCCATATCCCTCCCGACTTCGATCAGTGATCGTCGGCAAGAACACAGCTCCAGAAGGAGAGTCAGCTAATCTCTTTGATGGAATGCAAGACTTTGAAATTCAAGATAAAAACAACACAAATGAAAGCACTCTTCTTTCTGTTTCAAATTTTAATCCTATCAGTCGCCTTCTGCTTCATTCCATTTGTGTTGAAGAATATGTAATCATGGTACAGCGATCACCATTTTCATAAAAAAATACTGGGCGCTTTAGACTTTTTTTACAATACCGTTGGTGCTTTTATTTACTCTTGTTCAAAACAATAACCAATGGTGGGGGGGCAGCTTTGTTTGGAGTTTTGCAGGTTTTTATTTATGGATTATTGTGAGTCACGTGAAGTTAAAGGCTTTTACGCTAGCACCAAGCATGAAAACACTTTATTACTGAATTTTTTAAAAATATATTGTGTAAAACAAATTAGGTATTTTTAGCTACATTTATTGATGTAACCTGATAATTTTCCGAGTTGTAGATAAGATCAAATTTGCGATGCTGTGTGGGACAAACTATATTGTCGTGGTGTGGACAAGCGATCATGTCCATTTTGAACGCAGCTTACGTAAAGGTCAGAAATGCATGCGTTCAATTTCCGTACTCTAAATTATTGGTTACGTGATAAATTTTCTCCACTCTGTGTAAGTGATAAACCATGCATTGATGAGATTGGTTGATTAGCATTTGTACCGGTAAAATTTGGTCTTGTACCGACCTTTCCCATCCTTACCAGTACAAGGTACCGGTAATAGCCGAAACACTGGATCATTTCTTTTAAAATTTCTCTGAGGTGGACATTAAAAGTTGCATTTCGTCGAATTAAGCGGGTCCACATGTTACTTCGGACCAAAACTTACGCCCGATATAACCAGGTTATCGACTTAACAGGGATCAAGATAAGCTGGGAAAAATTACCATAACAAAGAAGGATTTTTTCAGGACCGGACCAAAGTGCTTGACATACACGGGTTCTCAAGATAACTGAGGTCGAGATAAGTGGGTTTGACTGTATTAGCTTTACATCAGGAAACAAAATTGAGCCATAATCCTCACTTGTATTGCAGTCCTTTACAGTTTCTTCCAAGATCCTTTTGAAAGATTGTTGGACCATGGTTCTTAAATGCATTTGAGATAAAAGCATGTGATGTACACAAAATAATTAGAATCTGTAAATGATGAATTGCAATCACGATGGTCTGCTGATCATGTTGTAAATTGATGTAACATTTGTGATGCTGATACAGATTCAGATTTTAGACGATATATGTCTTTTAGTTGGAACAGAGGGCATTGCAGTCATTAGATTTCAGCCAAATTTTGGAAACAAAATTTCAAAATTGGATTGGTTCATTGCTGCCAAGTGTCCAGTTTTTTCCATATTTGTCCCGTATTTTGGACCAGAATACGGTTGTACACTTTTCTTGCAAAAAGTATATTTTTTTAATTTAAATAATAAAAAAATTTCCTTGTAATTTTCAGTTTAGAATGGTCACTCGGTTCCATTCTGATAGAAATGTGTCGCATGTATATATGAGTACAGTCCTAAAATATGATTTGTTCATTCAAAATTGAGGCTACCATGCCTGTCTTTATCTGCAGTATTGGATTTCGCAAACAGTTGACACTATCACAGCTGCTCCGGTGGCCTAGTGGTTAGAGCGTCTGCCTCGGATGGGGGAGGTCGTGGGTTCGATCCCCGGCCAAGTCATACCAAAGACTTACAAAAAATGGTACTGACAGCTGCCTCGCTTGGCACTCAGCATTAAGAGGTTAGTGTTAGGACTGGTCGGCCTGGTGTCAGGATAATGTGACTGGGTGGGACATCATGCTACATGTCTGCGGCATGAAGCCCCAGTGCTAGACATCACTTTAAACTGCCACATTGCAGACATTGCAGCGATATGACTGAAAAATTGTTAAAGCTGCATTAAAAATCCAACACACACGTGTACACCACTACCACTGTATCTTGCCTTGGTGATATTCAGCTTCTAATCGTGTTGAATAGGAAAGCAGAATATTCAAAATTTTCTCCAGGAAAGACGAGAAAACGCAACTGGAAGGACATTTGTGCCATCCTGTTCAGCTTTGTGAAACCATCTAGTAGAGGAGAAAACTTTACATTTTGCAAATTATGTAATGTAATTTTGCTATTGGGCATGCCCATGAACAAAAAGAGCATGAAAAAGCTAATAAACATCAGCTTGCTGCTTCATCATCAACAACTTGGCTTAAACTTGCGACCTATATAAAAACCAGAGATAACCTTGATATAATTCAAGTGAAATTATGTCTATTAAATTTCTTTTAGAAATTAACCTTCATCTTCCAGTTACTAGTGTTGCTGGCAATTTATTTCGCACATGTTTTCCAGACAGCAAAATCGCAAAGGGTCACTCGTGTAAAAAAACGAGAACAGTTCAGTAAGAAAAACACACACAGAATTCAGATCATCAGTGAAAGATGGTACATTAGAATCGATAATGATTGAGGAAAAAAAATGATGTGTGGAAAAGGCTCATATAAACCTTCTAAATGAGCACCCGAATGGAACAGGGTGCCAATTCAGAAGGTGCAAGAGCGCAACACATGCATCTTTGACGTTAAATAATTAAGGAATGCACTGTCCTACTTTACGGAGAGTTGTAGATGTTGTAAAAAGTTACTTATGCATTAAAATTTTACAAATCTGTATTAGTTCCTGAAAATCAGTATTTTTGTCATAAGCAGTCAGTATTTTTGTACTCGAGGGTTGGCAGATATGCTGGTTTTCAGGTTCTTGGAATCTTGTTTTTCCTCCTAGCTTTTGATAGAAAAGGGGGAGACATTAAATTGGGCTTTTAAATCAGTCCAAACATCCATTTGTCCGTCACAGTGTTCTCTACAGGATTTTGAAAGTTAATAATAATAATAATAATAATAATAATGTCTTTGTTTAAAAAGGATAACTCTATTAATTAAAATAACCTGTCCAGTGTCATTAGATTATCAATGCTCACTCTACGTGAAATATTCTTAAATACAGTAAATGAACAAAATAATGAGACAGTTCATAACTCTGATAGTTGTGGTGTTGCAACTGTAACAGTTCACAATGCTGGCTATTCCTCACTTTTGAGGGCAGCTAGAAGGAATTGAGGTAAAGGTTATTCTTTATTATATATAAGAACAAATGACCAGATTGCACACTCTTTTTTGTAAGCAAACTTGAACAAATTTCTCTGTAGCATGTTTAAGATTAAAATCTTGAAGTTCTGGACCTACCTCATCAAAATCTTTAGTTGCTTGTTTTCAGTGTTCACGTTCTCAGTGTATGAGTTTTCATTTAATATTCTTCTTGTTATCTTTTTAGACCGAGAAGTCGTTCCAGAAACAGCCACATGTTTTCCTGAATAAGAAGTCGACGCAACTGTCTGCCAAAGGCAAGAAGAATATTCGCCATACAAAGAATATTGGTCTTGGCTTCAAGACCCCAAGGGAGGTAAGCCTGTCAGTGTTAATTGGGTGCCGTTGCAGCTGATTGTCTGAACTTGTTGCCATACTCATAGAATTTGGTGACTTGGAATTTCTGTTTAAATCATTAGCATCTTGCATGGATTCAAGAAAGAGCAAGATACATGTTCATGAATAGACCTATGGTTTGAAATTCACAATAGCAAGTGACAAATTTGATGCCTGATATATGGTTTTGCTGCTTTGTGAAAAATAAGGTAGATGATTTTTTTTTTCTAATGATAATTTTGAAAGAGAACCGCAAATGTCACTTTTGCCTTTGATAAACTGTTTTGCTGCAGGATTAAAAAGTGGGTAGCAACCATTGTCTAGTTGCTGTTCAATTCTAATGCTCAACTCGGTTGGTTGATCTTATTTTCAACCTGTCAAGTTATATTTTTTATCCAGATTTGATCTTTTTTGACTAGGAGGCTTATTTCAACAAGATTTCATGATTTTGTTACTTAGGGTGATCTGTAACTTTAAAGACGTGACCTTGCACCTGATTGACTGAGCTTGTAACCAATCCAGAGACTTTTTGATTTGATTTTGTTCAAACTTTGTAAATCGGCTTGGATGAATAGTTACGAGCAAGATTCCCACAAATTAATGAGGTGTGATATTGTATTTTAGTGGCCAAGCATTTAGCGCTCCAGTTATTTGACATTGTAAATAGGCTTATATCCAAGAGATATTTGACTTTGTGAATAGGCTTATATCCAAGAGATATTTGATTTTGTGAATAGGCTTATATCCAAGAGATATGACATTGTGAATAGGCTTATATCCAAGAGATATTTGACTTTGTGAATATGCTTATATCCAAGAGATATTTGACATTGTGAATAGGCTTATATCCAAGAGATATTTGAATTTGTGAATAGGCTTATATCCAAGAGATATCTGACATTGTGAATAGGTTTATATCCAAGAAATATTTGACTTTGTGAATAGGCTTATATACAAGAGATATTTGACATTGTGAATAGGCTTATATCCAAGAGATATTTGACTTTGTGAATAGGCTTATGTCCAGGAGATATTTGACTTGTGAATAAGCTTATATCCAAGAGATGTTTGACTTTGTGAATAGGCTTATATCCAAGAGATGTTTGACTTTGTGAACTATTCCAGCAGATGTTGTTTCAGGTGTAAATTTTTTTTTTTACAAAAACAAAGATGAAATGGTCTTGAAATCCTCGACATGTTTTTTCTACCATAGAGCATTACACATTTTGAGGGATTGTTTTCTTGTCATGTCAGGGATCTTTGTTTCTTTGCAGCATATTTTGACTGGTGGTTAATAAAACCATGCTTCATACATGTTGTTTCCATGTTACAAATGAATTTTCAGGACAGTGCAAATAGTAAAAATGGTAAGAAGATGGGCAAGTACTTTTGTCATTGCCATGATGTGTTTATCCTTGGGTTAATGAGAAGTGTACATCTGACATGCATGTCAGGTTCTTGGTGTTGGTCCATGATATTAGATTAATATTCATTGATTGGAAATAGAACTGCCTTGGAGGATCTTTTTTTAGTTTTTAAATATTTTGAAGTAACATTCTTTAAATACAAAATGTGGAATATAACCTGCATATGATGAACCAGTCATGATGGTCTTCTGTAAGAAATACTGATGAGGTTATTCAGACCTGATGCAGGTTGACAGTAGAGGACCAAGTTAGGCAAAGTTATATGACAGTAGCATTTCATTTCCAATTGATGCAGAATAGAAAATAAAGGAACAGTAAAGCAAACTACGTGTTATCTTGCCAAAAATAGTGTTCTTGGATTATTTATATGGACTTGTTAATTTGACATTACCCCCTCTCGTTTGAGGTCTAATTTCAGTTATTGTACCATCACAACATGTGTGAAATTCATTGGTTTTAGGAAATATATATAGTTGAAATGATTATTTAAATTAGACCTATGCAAACAAAAAATGCTTAACTGTAATGTATGGATCCAAAAACAGGTTTCATACGACCTTGAAAAATGCTTGAAATTTGTTGGTTGGCATGAAAAGTTCATAAATTTTGGTGTTTACCTTGAAAAGTTAGTGGATTTTGGTGATTGTCTTGAAAAGCTCTTGCATTTGAGGTCGACTATAAAAAGTACTGGAAAACTGAAATTTTCTAACAAAAATATAAAGATAAATTAATTTATTAAAATATATTAGAAGACCAGTCAGCCAAAAGTTTTATTTCACTGTTGATTAGCTTACATATTAAGAACTTTCAGTTGGGTCATTTATGTGCAAGGTCAGGTGATAAACAAAGAGCTGCATATTGAGTTTGACAATGATTTTAGATATGTGGTAGCTTTGGTCACCTTGTGTTGTACTGTTGGACTATGACCATTGACTTGCGTTCCAATTAGGATAATTAAAAATTCAAGTCTCAGAAAGGTATGTTTTTGGTTCTGTTGCACCTGCATTCACATGAAATGGTAGTAAATTCTTTGTAGGAAACTGTCATTTTTTTAACTGTGTTAAAATCACTAAAGAAATGGCTTAGAACTAGCACCAAATATAAAATCACTGGGATCTTTATTTGCATTTGACTTTAGTTTTAAAGATTTCACCATCAGGGTAGCCAGGGAACTGAACAGCTAAAGTAACCTCAGCCAGATCAGTAAATAAAAGAACTTTTAAGTCTTGTGGCAAGTGGTAAAAGAAATATAAAAATGAAATACTGAAAGTAGGAATGAATTGAGAATATGAAGGTGACCAAATCGAGAGTTAGACTGGCGAATAAGATTAATGTAAAGAACATGACTGTACCTAATTCCCATGCCTCAATACACAATAAGCTACAGTACCTTCATCTAGGCCTAGTTTAAGAAAAAAAAATCTGAAATATTTGTTTAACCCTTAAAGTGCTAGTCGCGACATTAGTCGCGCCGTCGGTTAAGGTCTCGTAGCGCTTGTCGCGACATTAGTCGTTTTCCAGGTAAGCAACAATGTACGCATCCTATTACTTCAGCTTGCCATGACTGCTTGTAAAACTATATTTGATTGGTTTATAGAGGCCCGGAACAAGCATTTCGTTGTACTTTTCTATGTAGTTAGCAAAGAAGTTTTACAAATACTCGCTTTTGAGCACGTGGTACCTAGAAAAAAATTAAAATGGCTGACGCTGAATACGACGGTAATTTCTTGCAACAAATACTGGCTTCTGATAATGATGATGACAGTGATTTTGAAGGATTTGAGGAGGATGAAGTTATTGGAGCTGGAAAAGTGTTGATGGAAATTCCCATGAGTAATCTTGAGCCAGAAATTGACGTGGAACTGGAGTCTGATGTACATGCTGGCAGGACGAGAAAAGATGGCGTGCCCGTCAACCATCCATTCACTGGTATTTCAAAATTAAATGTCGAGATGGTGAATTATGAACCTATGGACTATCTGAGACTTTTTTTAAATGCAAATATAGTAGAACAAATAAGAACTGAAAATTTTTCATGAACATTTATTACTGACTCTGGGGGTCTAAACTTACCTCTAACATTCATGGAGTGGATGCTTATAAAACTGTTGCCTTTTCTTTACCTGTGATTTTCACAATTTAGATAAAACATTGTAACAGACATAACATATACATGTACATTGTTCGAACTACTAAACAATATAATATTTCTTTGCTATATTTGAACCTTTCCATTCAAAAACAAACAAAAATACAGATGAAATACAATGGTAACTTGTCGTTTTACCTGTATTTGCACCTGTACATGCAAATATGTTAAACTTACACATGTGCCTTGATGCTAATCTTAAAGTTTAGACATCCACCATCATTTTTCATGTAGGGTTTGTGCATCTATTGTGTATATTTATTGAAATACATGCAATTTAAAAACTATGCCATTTTCTTCTTTTTTTTCCAAAACAATTTAGCACTGAGGGATCTTGTACTGCAGAACAGTATAGCACTTTAAGGGTTAATAATGAAAGATGTAATTTTGATATCTTGTGGTCTCTGCACACCATAATCATCTTTCTTCCCCAGTTTGTTTGCAGGTCTTGAAAATCAAATGTGTTCCTGAAAAGTTTGCATAATAAATAAAAATCGTGTCGAAAGAGGTCGGTGGAGTATGTGCAAGTTTATATTTGATGCTTGAGGCCAATCGGAGATGTGAGGTATGTAGCGAAAGTATCTCTCCAGCTTAAACCAGTTTACTGGAATAGTGTGAAATTGTGTAAGGCCTCTTGTGCAGTTCAAGATCTAGATTTAAAATCACTAAATCTAACATTTATATTGTTGTTGTTGTTGTTGTTGTGGGGCTTAACGCCATTTTTCAGCACACGATAGGCTATACATGGCGGCCAGTATTAATGGTGGAGGAAGAAACCGGGAAATCCGCGGAAAGAACCACCGACCCACGAGAAGCTACTGGCAAGCTTTCTCACATTCGCCGAATCTTCGACTCGAACCAACGCAGACAGTTGAGATGGCAGTGATCCGTATCGGACAGCGCTTTAGACCACTCGGCCACTCGGGGCCCCACATTTATATTGAAAAAGTTCTAAAAAGAATTAGACTCATCCTTTTTGGGCTTGATTTTATGAATACATTACGATGACAGTGTACAGATACTATGCCAAGAAACCATTTTAACATGGCCTGCCAGAGGAAATTGATGAAGATGAAATGGCAGGACAAGGTCTCAGATACTGAGGTTGTCATATGGGTAGGCATTTCCGAGCATCCACATTCTGCTTGTGAAAAGCAACTACAGAGTGTGGTGAGTTGAAGGAAGGAGTGTGATCTAGGGCGTTGTCTGGAAGAAAAAAAACACTTCGTCATCCTTGAAATTCCACAACATTCACAATGAACTTTGGGAAGATATTACACAGGATCACCCATACTGTGGCTACAGACTATGAGCTGAGGATAATCATTGCAACAGTGCAGAAGTGTTAAGTCTTAGAACTGCAGCATGTTCTCTTTTGATCGAGTAGTTCCACATGGCATCTCCAGTCAAGTTTTGATAAAGCGGTTTCAAGTGGCATCTTCAGTCCAGTTTTGATCGGGCAGTTCCAAGTGGCATATCCAGTCCAGTTTTGATCGGGCAGTTCCAAGTGGCATCTCCAGTCCAGTGTCCCACAAACAGGTCAGGGCACAGATTGGCCTGATAAGCCACTTGCGTGCTCAGTGCATGCAGATCAGATCATGATGTCACATTCTTTGAACTTAAGGATGAACTATATTGTGACACTTATTTTTTATATATATTTTTTTTTTTTTTTTTTTAGCATACTTAACATACTAGGCTGCAAGGCCATGTGAGCTGATTGTATGATCCTGTGTCTTTTTGTGCCATATGAGACATCCGTAATGCATCTGTCAACAATTACTATTTTTTAACTTCTCAAAAGTCACTATCAGTTTTAAGAAATTTGGCTGAGTGCAGCATGGCATGAAGGGATTTCAAAATTACACAAATGATCTTGATTGGCCATTAGATATAGCTGTAATTGCTTGAACTCTAGAAACATTAACTTCTCAAAATCTGCATTAAGAATTTGACAACAAGCATCCTGGCATGAAGGGCTTTAAAATTTGTGCAGCTGATGCTAATCAGAAATCAGCTGTGACCACCATTGCTGAAAATAGAAATAAAATTCCTCTATCAACAGTTAATATTTTAACATCTCAAAAACTGCCAGCCCAGTTTTAACAAACTTTACACAGATTATTGTGGCATAAAGGCCTCTCAGGTTGGTACAAATTGTGCTGATCCACTGTTAAATAGTGCTATAAAAAAAATACAATAGAAACACCGTTAAATAGCTTCTCCAAAACTGCTCAACAGAAATTGATCAAGATAGATGGCATGCTGGCTTGAAAAACTTCAACCTTTTGTACATACTGCCATCAAATAAGGTGCAATTTGTAAAAATAGAAAAGATTCTTAATTTTTTCTTAAAAACTGCTCCTTGAGTTTTTATTAAATTTATATATTCTTTCAGTTTTGTATATGCATAGTGGCAACTATATTAATTTTCAGATTGATCAGTTGTGATCAGAACAAGTTGGTCGTTTCTTGATCACTAAAAGCCCATGATTTTTAAATTCTGGATTTTTTATGGAAGCCAGTTAGTACATCTGTACCATTCATTTGAAACTTACGGTGAATAACATTTGGGAAAAATGTTGAAAAGAAGAATACCATCCTTAAAATGCTTTACGCTAACATGGATAATTGTGTTTCATTTCAACCTGTAATTCAGAGCTATTTTATTTTAGCCATGTTATTTTGGAATAAGGTTATGCTGCTTTTTGATTTCAGGCAATTGAGGGGACATACATCGACAAGAAGTGTCCCTTTACTGGGAATGTCAGCATCCGTGGCCGCATCTTGACAGGTGTTGTTGCAAAAATGAAAATGCAGAGGACCATTGTCATCAGGAGGGATTACCTTCGTTATGTTAAAAAATACAACAGATTTGAAAAGAGGCACAGGAACCTTTCAGTGCATCTAAGTCCCTGCTTCAGGTGGGTTTGCATTTCCATAGTGGCAAAGAACAAGTAAAATTTGATGGTTCTTTTTACAGTGCCATAGGTTATGAAATTTGGCTTGAAAGGATTTAATTCTTTGCAAAGCCTATGGCCTACAGTCTGGTGTTTGTTACTAAGAATATTTTTTTATTTCTAAACATAGACACTTTAAAATTTAGCTTCATAATCCTTTTGGCTTTGTAAAGATCGGTGAAGTTATGTAAAAGGGATGTAACAAAATTTTTAATCCTAGAGGGAACTGTTTAAAGTATAATGGTTACCTCCCTTGGTATAGTAATAATGGCTTGGTGGTAAAATAAAGACTGCTATTAGATAATTGTTTTAATTTTTTATCTTTTTCCTATTAAGAGATCAAAAGAAGAAAAGACTTTAAACATCTGAAATTCAGTATAAAATGCTTCAATATTTTATAATAAAGTACTTGTTTTAATGAAATCTCTGTCACGAAGAAAGGACTTAAAACAAAACAAATTTGGATTGCATTATAGAAGTGTCCACCTTGTCCAGGTCATACCAAAGACTTGTATAAATGGCACTAACAGCTGTCTTTCGTGGCACTCTTTTAAACGGTTAGTGTTAGGACTGGTTGGCTTAGTGTCAGGATAATGTGACTAGGTGAGGCATGATGCCACATGTCTGCGGCATGATGCTCCATTGCTAGACATCACTATAAACTGCGACACTGCAGACATTGTAGCGATATGACTGAAAAATTGTTAAAGCTGCATTAAAAAAATCTGAATCACACACGTGCATTATAGAAGGATATTGGTATTTGCTTACGGTCATAAAACACAATCATGATTATCAGTATCTCTCAATTTATGTACATCTCTTTGATTCTGTTGAACTCCCCTTGCTTTCTTTTTTTACCTCAGTATTTTGATTTATAGAGCGGAGTTGGTGATATTGATGCTGTTTATTTGAAAATTTGTTAGCAACAAATGGGCATTTTAATATCAGTACATTACCTGTCATTGTTGTTTACTTTACCCTTGCAATGGAAAAAACCTTTTCTATGCCAGATGCACCATCCTTCTGTTCTAAAATGTTCATAGAACACCTGCATTGACCTAGAGTTATACCCATGAAGAACAGCATTTCGTGATTCTTATCCAGATGATAGCATGTGGAAAATTCTTGCTCTGGGAATTGGCACCTTTCAGTAACGGTTTATTGCTATTCAGGATTGGTCATTACTTATCAAAAGTTCTTTTCATATTTTCAGGTGATAGTTTTCACAGTTTTGGGTCACAATAATTCCCACTACCCTCCCTTTGTCAGTTCAGGAATTACTTACAGGAAAACAAAATTTCAAGTGGTTGTCAAAATTCGCTTGAATATTATCCATATATTTATATGTTTTCAGGCCCCAAGTGGTCTAAATCACTCACCAATACAGATCACTGCCATCTCACCTCTGCGTGGGTTTGAGTCTCAGGTTCGGCCAATGTGGGCATGTGAGAAAGCTTGCCAGTAGCTTCTCATGGGTCAGTGGTTCTTTCCGGGGTTTCCCGTGTTCTTCCTCCACCATTTATACTGGCCACCATGTGTAGCCTATCTTGTGCTGAAAAAGGGCATTAAACCCTACAACAACAGCATGTTTTCACTTGAAGTATTTACATTTATTGCAGGAGGTTTGTGTCTTCGTGGCCATTTCTGTTATTAACAGCTATTTAATTTTCATGTTGCTTCATTCATTAATTACCGATTGTGGAATTGGTTTAAATTCATACATGATGAAGAAAAGGGTGAGACTCCTTTCATTCCATGAAAGAAAACAAAAAGCAATTACTGCAGTCATCAGTCCAGAGTGCTGTAATGCCTGGAGACATCAGGTACCATTATCCTATTAATGCCTATGTGGCCTCTAAGGTATTAGTTAAGCTAGGCAAAGTTTTAGAGCAAGATTGCTGACTGCAGTGAATAGGCCAAGAGATGATTGACCTGTAAGGTCTTTGATGCAGAGTGGAGAGTCTTCTGTGATTGGTGTACCAGGAAATGTGTCAATCCAGCTGCCAATCACTTACCTTACATAGCATTAAGAACTCTGAGCTGCAGAGACTGGTGTCTCACTTGATGCAGAGATGGAGTCTCGTGTATTTTATTGGCCTTGGTATTAAAAAAAACTTGTGAACCTTTGAGTGTGGCTTCCTTCCAAAATCATTTGTTTAAAACTGTCTTTCATTTTTAGTTGTAGCTTCATTGAGGAGAAGAAGTAAAGTACATGCCCTCTCCATAAAGGAGGGATGTTATCAGTTCAGTGGGAATTACAACTCTATTTCCGTTGTATGTTAGCCCTCAGTATTGCTGTCTTCAGTATAGATTAGTCCTAGTTGCATCTGTGCTGGGGACAACCAGGATGGACTCCTTTACCCAGTCAGGGCACTTGGGTCTTCTGGGTCCTATTTGGCATCTTTAACAGGGAGAAGGAATGGCAGAAAATGGCTCTACAATCCATTAAAGTACTCATCTGCTATTTCATCTACCATCATCTTGATTGATTTCACTCGTTATCAGTAGAGCTTTTCAGTCACTCACAAAGAGAGACTTTCATGAGAACAAATGTCCATGAAGTAAGGGGTATTTCTTGGGACCGTCTCCATCACTCCTCTTTGTAGGACCATATGAAATCTGCATTTTGGCAATACATTTTGCCCTTCTTATACCCGAACTATGGTATGTTTTCTCTGGTGCCAATAGACACTGTTACCCAACCTGCTGCAATTTAACAGCACTGTATGCTTCTACTTGAGGTGAATAATGTTGTTAGCTGTTAGACCAGAAGAGTTTATGGATAAGTCTGTTGTAAATCATTGATCCAATTGTTAGTAAAAAAATTTCATTGCTACTCTGCCTAAACTACTTGGATGATTGACTTCAAACTTTAGACAAACTCACATTCATCACATGGTCTTTAATAAAATTGCCTCTGCTTCTAAATGGATGGCCATATCAAGATTGGGCTTTAACAAGAGACTTGTGATGTTTGGTTGCTCCTCAGTAAAAATGGTGCCAATCTGACATCCAATATGACTGGGCAGATATCTATTAACATATTTTTGTCACAACTCTACTTGAACAGAAAGTTATATTGAATGAAAATGGTGCCTATCTGATACCTAATGTAGCCACCACAGCAGTTCTGTTTAAGATCTTGCTATTGCTACTACTCCTGCATCGAAAGTCATGTCTTGAAAATATTGTTATCTTTACTGCTCTTGAAATGGATGGCTATGTCATGATGGGGTTTTAGTCAATAGAATTCTTAGAAAACTTACTTGGTCCTCGATGAAAATGGCTGCCACGACAACAGTTTTTAAAATCTTGTCACTACTCCCCCAAAACAAATGATCATTTTGACAGGGTTTTTGCCAAGTCCTGAATAAAAATGCTGCCAGTTGTACATCCAATACGACTACCACAACAACAGTCTTCTTTTTACTATTCACCTAATGGATGATTGTTATGATTTCTAGGTAGAATATCATTCCCTTCCTTACTGACAAATTCAGCTGATCAGTAGAGACTGGTAACTCTACGAAAATAAAAATGAAGGGTGGGAGATAAACCGATTTTAATAGTGCAGTACCTGTCACTAGGGCTGTCAAAAATCACGAACAACCAACCCGGGTACCCGTTGCGAAATTTAACGGGTACCCGGGTACCCGTTAGCACATGAATGACATGTACAACCGTAGACCAACTAATTGTTATCCCCATTTCTTTAATATTTTGTATGGCGATAGAGGCTAACTGTATATTGCACTACTCGGTCTGATGCGTCCACACCGATGTGAATGATCTGACCGCACGCTATTAATTAATAAATTTATTTAGAATGACCTTTGTACACAGATGGTAGGTATATTCCAACTTTTAATGATCACTGTGATCACTGATCAGCCGCTTTAAATCGTTTAGAACACTCACCTTTTTTTAAAGTATAAGTCCTTGTTAGAACAGACCACGTTTATTCATCGGCTTTTGACCGCAGATTTGAATTACCCACGCATGCGTGTAAAGCAGCTTTACCACATGTCAAGAGTAATGCGTTAAAACCGTCTTTGTGTGTGTGTGACTGTGTGTGTGAGAGAGTGAGGAGACCACAAACTGAATTCACTACACAATAGTAATAATTCAAACTAGATAATATAATGTTTGTAAACGTTTTTATTTTTATGAGAAAAACTCAGAAAGAATTTAGCAAATCTTAATAATGCCAGTCTGTCATAGTCAACAAGTACATGATCATTGTTCGCAACACATTTTCCAGTTTCTGTTAAAAAAAACTAACATATCGACCGTATCTGGTGACAGCGATGCACGTTTCTTGTTTATAACGTGTCCAGCAGTCGAAAATGCACTTTCTGATGGAACCGACGTCGCAGGAATACAGAGATACTTTCGTGCAAGGGTAGCCAGCCTGGGATAACGTGGTGTATTGTCTCTCCAATACTGAAGAATGTCACCATTAACATTAAGTGGCGTCTCCGACAGATATGTTGACAATTCGTCTACTGATGAAGCGTTGTCATCTGCGGCACACAGAGAAGCGAGATCATCAAATATATTATTTTCTGCGGCATTTTCCAGTCTCTGTCTCTTCAATTCTGGTTCATCCGTTTTGTCAGTGATGGCATCATTAGTTTGCGACACAGTTAGTGGATCCGGGATTACTACTGCCATCAACTCCAGTCTGACAGCAGCGTACGTCTCCTGTCGTGGTGCTTCTTTAAAAAACTTTAAAAGTTTATAACGCGGATCGACAACTGCAGCCTTAGCTGCATTGAGCACGCTGTATCCGGTAGGATAATAGCGGGTTTGAAGTTCATTTGTGATTGCTTTCCTACATTCTTTAATTGCAGCTGCGTGATCTGGTTTTAAATCGGAAATGTTTTTCATTATTATGTACAAGTGCACATACACAGACGAGAGAGATGGGTACTTTTGTCCAGATGACATGACAGTAACTTGCTTAAAAGGCTTTAGTATTGGTATGAGAGCTTCAGCCAATGACCAGTTTTCGTCCGTCATTTCATATGTAGAAGCGATGCTGCGGACTGTTACCTGTGGGTCAGACAGAACTGCACCGATCGCCCACCGTAATTTGACGAGGCGTTCCAACATATCAAGAGTAGAATTCCACCTTGTAGAACAATCTATTAAAACTTCAGAAATCGTAGTGGTGTCATTATTTTGAAGAGCTTTCTGTTTTTCACGCAAAGCCTGAGCTGCAACTGTACTGCGTTTGAAATGTGCGGATAATCTCCTGGATGCACCAAGCATTCTGGCTATGGATTTCACTTTTAAACCAGCACTAATTGCCAATTGCAACGTATGCGCAAAGCAAAGTTGATTTGGCCAGTCATCCAGCAAGTTCATGGCTGCATTCATATTAGATCCATTGTCATGGACTGTAGCAGCTATTTTATTTATTGGAATGTTCCACTCATTGGCACAATCACTCAGACGAACACTGATATTTTGCCCAGTGTGTCTTTCCGGAGTCTCTCTTGTCTGCAAAATTGCCGATTCTAGTTCCCACATAGGATTTATCCAATGAGCAGTCACACACATAAATGCAATGTTCTGCAAAGATGTCCACAAATCAGTCGTAAACGCTACATATAAAGCCTTTTCCAATTTCACCAACAGTTCGAACGCCTTCATCATATAGTTTCTTTATTAAAGCAGTTGTCGTTGTTCTAGATTTAATGACGTAATCTGGCTCGAGAAAATTAATTAGACTTTTAAAACCTTCTCCATCCACAATACTTATTGGCCGCCCATCTTGTGCAATAAAGGCCGCAATTCTGCGATCAATTTGTAAGGTCCTGGCTTTTGATAAGTTTGGTTTTCCGACCAAGAATGAAGCAATGCTCGGAGTACTATTTGCGCTCTCATTCTTATCAACGTCGATGCGATGTGTTCCAACGAGATGTTTCCGCAAAGTACTTGTGTTTCAACCTTTTGCAGAAAGCACCAGTTCACACAACTTGCAACGAGCATTATTATCATTTAGTCGTTCAGCATGCGCCCACACTTTAGAACCTTTGCCCATTACTCTTTCTTAAATATTTATTTAAATACAAAAATAATATTACTAAGAGTCACTATAATAACTGTTTTGTTCGACACATGAAGCTCTTCTAAAGTGGCAATAACAAATAGGGTTATTATGCCCCAGTTATACCACGTGACCACGCAGTCGCAGAAGTGTTATTATTTTGGAATTATCGGTATATGTATGATGGCTAACTTTCAAAATTAGCAGAGCTAGTCAACTAGAAAAACAACGAGCTGCTCAAAGATTACTTTGAGGCATTACGAAGATTTCAAGGTGTCTAGGTGATAATTGTTCATAATATAAATTGTGGGATTTCTTTGACATGTGTGTTCGAAAATCAAAGGTATACATCTGGATTTCATTAAAAGAGTACGCAATGTACTGATCATTTAGCACCCACATTCAATAGTTATCGTCTACAAAGAGGTTTATTACCTGTAGAACAATGCTATGTTTTAACCTTGGTATATAATGCCTCGGGGATAACGGTTTGTCCTGTTGCACAATGCCAATGAATTTTATTAATCCAAACAGACGCTCTGATGTATTGTTTATTTATATTAAGCAGGGATCTGGTTTCTAATTAAAGCCATAGCTGTCACACCTGTTTGAAATGGTTGGCGAGTGTGGCGATTTTATTTTTTTTTACGGGTACCCGCGTTTACGTTTCAATACCCGGGTTTTTCAATACGGTCAGGTACCCGGGTACCCGAGTACCCGATGACAGCCCTACCTGTCACTATTGGATACCTTCCTCCCACCCTGCTCTGATGTCCATCTATAGTCAGGTCCGAGAAAACCATGAAGAAATGCTATTGTGCTTGAGCCTGTGATGTGGAGTCAGACTGGATCAATGTACATTTTCTAGGAAATACTATTGTGCATGGGCCTGTGATGTGGAGTCGGACTGTGTCAATGTACATGGTCCAAGAACTTCAACATGAGTATGGTGCATCAGGAATGGATGAGGATTTTTCCATTGTGTAATGGGTAAGGTAAAATAATAGTGACATGCAGATATTGCGTAATTAAAACTAGCTTTTATCTATCCACCCTCCCATTCTTACATTTTGAGATGAACAAAGGACATGCTTTTATATGATTGAGTAATACTTATCTTGTCATTTAAAAAACCCAAACCAAACTAAAATTCGTTGTGCCCAACATGACGTAAAATGAAACTAGAAGGAATTCCCAAAAATTTTGGAGATTTATTGGGGTTCTGTAGAGACCAGTGGAAAGATCAAGTAGATTGCTGCATGGTCATGGTAGGACACTTGGACCAAAGGGAAGGAAAACTTGTTATTATCTAGTTTCAGTATGTCCTTTGAAGACATATAAACTACGCAAATTTGTGATGCTGTGCTGTTGACAGTGTTGCTTTTGTCAATCTTAACTTGAATGACAAAGAAGCTTTCACACTGCATCTTCATTAGTTCTGCAGATAAATAATTCATCTTGCAAAAAATTATATTGAAGCTTATACAGTCCTACCCACTTATGTCGACAAGCCGCCTATTTCGACAAAAAAGCGAAGTCCCGGTCCCTTGGTCTACTATTACTACCAAAATTGTCATGTTTATGTCGACGTCGAGATAAAAAAGTAAACGTACATGTCGACAGAAGCCCTTGGTCTCAGCTTGAACAAAGCCTTTGTTTTCTAATCATTTATGTCGACAAGCTGACAATTCCGACCCAAACTTTGTTCAACAATTAGTTGATCTTGCCGCCAGGCTTTAATTTTCTCGCCTAATCATTTATGTCGGCAAGCGGCCAGTTCCGACCTGTACTTTACTCAACAATTAGTTGATCTTGCCGGCAGGCTTTAATGTCGCGGTCGGATAAAAAACAAACAAACAGGCTTTTGTTTGGTCCTGTAAAGTTGGCCTCTCGCGGCGACTTAAATAAAAGCAATGAAATCTGATCTGATTCTTGCATTTTCCAAAGTGATCGGTGATTAAAACAAGTTTATTGCGCTGTGAAAGTTTCCTTTTTAACTTTATTTATATTTACGATGGCTACCAACGGCAGTGTAAACGCAGATTAAATTTACAGTCTCTGGAAACTAAATATCTGGCTGCTAAGGAAGTTGAGGGTGGGACATCTCGCAAAGATGTCTGTGAAATATTTTAAATGTATTGAGCAGACATTGTTACAATATTGTATTATAAGAATCATTTTCTTTTAATACCTCATTAGCATGTGTCAATGTATACAATATTATGCCTTCATTAATCATATCAGCCGCATATCTCGTGTTTGCTTTTATGTACTTTTCACGATGACTTCTGTAACTACATACACGTACTGTTTAAACCAACTTGTTGACAGGTTTTCATTTCCTGTGAATAGCCCCATCCCCTTGGTAGCCTCATCAAGATGGGGATTGATTGACTAAAATCTAGGCCAATTTAAGTACATGTACCCCAAGCGTGTAAATAACAACTATGCAACCATGTGCTTATGCTGACATTGAATAATCGTAGTGAATGTTTTTCATATCAGGATGTGACCGATGCAATATTTTATTGTGGATTTTATTACACAAAGGTAACCAAAATGTAATTTGTCAATATACAAGTGTATTTGACACTGGTTTTGTCTTCATGTAATCAAAATTTGCATTGTTTGGTTTCTCAAAGTGTAAATGCTACCACAGGAGTCTGCAGTTTTGTCAATAAAGCACGACGAAATTTCTTACAACATGAAATCACCTTAACGGTATTATAAATTAACAATTAACAATAATTTATAATACCGTTAAGGTGATTTCATGTTGTCAGAAATTTCGTCGTGCTTTATTGATAAAACTGCGGACTCCTGTGATGCTACTCACTGACGACAGGTCACTCCTTACTGACGAATTTAACTTGTATCTTTTTTTCAGTACCCCACCCCCAAACACTTATCTCGACATCCGCCTATGTCGACAATATTTCCTCGGGCCCGAGGATGTCGACATAAACGTGTAGGACTGTACATGCAGAGATTAGATGAGGGTTATCTTTTAGTTTAAAATGTATTGTTTATTTTGTATCATTTCTCAACCAGTTTGAATACTTAAAAAAAATACATATATGCAGTAGATAAAATAATCCTAAATAGCTGTGCATGGATGCTTTTTTTTTGGCACATGATTATTACATGCATTAAATTAAACATGTTCATTTTGAATGTGAAGCCTATTCCTTTGTAATTTTAAAAAAAAAATTAAATGTCTCCTGAAAGTTTTTAAATGTATTGTGAAGCAGTATGGTGACATTTTGAATATATAATGCTGAATATTCCTAGATTCAGCAAATATTGCAATATTTGTTGTATTATCTATTATGTGAATATATCCATTTTTAATGCACCTTGTGAGTTGCCTGACTTTGATACAACCACTACAGTATGTGATACAACCACCACAGTATACTTAATTGTTGTCTCTAAAGCTGGCGAACCGATAACAGCCATGGCTGAATGACGCAGCCATGTTGGAACACATTGAATTGTGTTCCCATGGGGATGGAAAAAGATGTGCAGACTTTGTCCTTCAACACTAATAAATTACAGTCATTGCCAGAACTAACATCTTGGTAGGAAATAGAAGTTCATTTGTTGTTTGCAACTTCAGTTGTTCATTAGCTTCATTTCACAACAGATTCAATGTCATGGTTTTGCTTCGATTATATTTTTTTGTGATCAAACAAAAAAGATGAAGTTTTACATTTTTTTCCCCATTTGGTCAGTGGTTCGTCAGGGATTTTCCTGGGTTCTTTCTCTAGCAAATGTACTGCTCACCCTGTGTAACTTGCCATGTTGAAAAATGGCATTAAACTCTCAAAAATAAACTGTGTTTCCATCATTTGAAAATTGTATTACACTTCATACCTCACAAGCCGTTACAGGTGTCTTCATTAAACTTTGACTGCATTAAGAGTTTTTCCTCACATAAATGGGGGGGGGGGGCATCATCAAAGCACTAGCAGATTTAGTTCTTTCGTTACTGGTTCTTGTTTATAATATTCCTTTCATGTTAGATATACTGATGAAGATTAGATAGTGCAGTTTTCAGCATGTTTGACTTGTCCATTATACAAGGTGATTTCATCAGAGCATTGTATCTATTTACAGAGATGTAGCTATTGGAGATGTAGTGACTGTTGGTGAATGCCGGCCCCTCAGTAAGACGATTAGATTCAATGTACTGAAAGTCACCAAGGCAGCAGGGACTAAAAAGGGGTTCCAGAAGTTTTGATGTAAACAAAAATGAAAATAAACCCTGACAAGTGAAGAATGGTCTTTTCTTATTTTGAGGGAAAATTTGTTTTTAAGCCAGGGGTTTAACTTTTTTTCCTGAACTTGTCACTGTTCACACGATTCAGAAGTTATAGATGTTACAAGATTCTTTGTATTTACTTTTTTAGAGCTTTAATATAGACAGCATTGTGCTTGTTTTTATAAGCTTTCTTCATTGCTCAAGTAGCTTTGTGGCTATGACACGAGAAATTCAACAAACTGCCATTAATCTCTTTCCCATTTGTGGATGAAATAGTCTTACGTTCTGGAAAACAAATTAAAATTACCCCCCCCCCAACCCCCTGTGAATCATGTTGAAGCACCCTTTATTTAACTTGGCAGGTTTAACACCTCCCATATTCTTTTGGACTGCAAAGATATTGGCATGAAAGGGAAGAAATTTGGGGAATTGGATGCCAGAGTTTTATACCTACCTGCATCAGGACCCTGTTAAGTAATCTAACAATCAATGATCTATCACTTTTACTTGAGCAGTTGGTGATGACCTCTGGTTTTGTTTCATTTTAATGACCACCCAGGTGACACAAGCGGTTAGAGCATCCACCTCAGATGCGGGAGGTTGTGGATTCAAAACCCAGCTGAATTATACCAAAGACTTGTAAAACAAAATGATACTAGAAGCTGCCTCACATAGGACTTGATTTAAGAGGTTAATGTTAGGACTGGTCAGCCTGGTGAGGATAATGGTGGCGGGATATGATCCTACATGTTTACAGCATATGTCCTTGTGCTAGACATCACTATAAACTGCCATACTGCAGACATCATAGCAATATGACTGAAAACTTAAATTTTTCATTATTCCAAATCACACACACACTTGCTGGTTTTATTAGCAATTTTAACACTTCATTGACTGATCATGCAGAGTAAATGTACTTTTCCAAAGATTTCTAAAGGCAGCCAACCTAGTCTAGGCTGGTGCCTGGATTACTAGTCCAGTACTCTACCAACTGAGCTACACCAGTTCTTGACTCGGTGATCGTGACCACTTTCAGATGTACTTAAGAAGTAATATTCTCTAACCTGAAGGGCTTGGGCAGTGATGGAAATTGAAAAGGCAGATTGGAAACATTTCATTCTGTTTGCATGGTGAATTTGACAGTTGATCATTTTGACTGTGGTAGACCCAGCACCCATATTGACAAAGATACTTTTGGATGTTGCTAGTTGTAGAATACCAAACACACATGGCAGTTCCTAATAGGGTCAATAGGCCATGGTTTGATAATAATTTCAAAGATGCAATCATGGTATGGAATGGGTCCTGACAAATGTACATGCTGATCCAACAATTGCAAATCTGAATAAAGTTTGTCATTGTACCTTCAGAGAGAAGACAAAAATATGAAGCTGTCTTCTTCAGTTCCATTGTTATGGAATTTGCATGGACAATTGTTGGCAAATATTGGAACAGCTGTAGACAAAATGTGCATGACTACCAGAAATCTCAAAAAAAAATAGCCAAAACATTCTCCAAAAATTCCGCAAGAGAATGGTTATAAAAATGTGTATAAAAAACCTAAGTAAAAAGGCGCTTTAAAATTAAAATCTGCTAATGCTAAAGAAAACAACACGACTTGTGGTTTAGCCCGTGAAACTTAAACTAGACAAGACGATGTTTACTGTTACTATGTCTATCTCTCGGCACATTTTTCTTCATAAACTGGCAGCTTTCTCCATCCCGGCAAGAAGGAACAGTATTATTGGTACCTAAGGATCCAACCATTTTTAGGTGGGATCAGGGGAACATAGTTTTTAAAAATTTGGCTGTCAAAGGAATTGACAAAAATAATCTTGCTTTTTGATTAGTTTTAAAAAAGTGACCTTGAGATGAAAGAAAAAGTAGCCCAGCTTGAAGAAAACCATTACCCACTCCTCAGAAAATTTAAATTGTCAGTCCCAAAGCATACTGTCCCATCCAAATTTAAATTGTCAGTCCCAAAGCATACTGTCCCATCCAAATTTAAATTGTCAGTCCCAGAGCATACTGCCCCATCCAAATTTAAATTGTCAGACCCAAAGCATACTGACCCGTCCAAATTTAAATTGTCAGTCCCAAAGCATACTGTCCCGTCCAAATTTAAATTGTCAGTCCCAAAGCATACTGTCCTGTCCAAATTTAAATTGTCAGTCCCAAAGCATACTGTCCCGTCCAAATTTAAATTGTCAGTCCCAAAGCATACTGTCCCGTCCAAATTTAAATTGTCAGTCCCAAAGCATACTGTCCCGTCCAAATTTAAATTGTCAGTCCCAAAGCATACTGTCCCGTCCAAATTTAAATTGTCTGTCCCAAAGCATACTGTCCCGTCCAAATTTAAATTGTCAGTCCCAAAGCATACTGTCCCGTCCAACTTCGTTCCATATCACTAGCTTTATTTACAAATTCACCGCTCCAGTGGTCTAAGTGGTTAGAGCATCCACCTTGGATGTGGAAGATACTGGGGTTTGAACATCGGCCGAATGAAAAATTTCACATGTGGAGTTGAATATAAAATCTGCATCTTGCATATTCTTGGTAAAATATGTGGAATGAAAACTCCACAAAGTTAGCTTCATAACCTAAAACCCATCAGTAGTGTCTTCCCTTGTACAGAACATGTCAAAGAGATGTGATTATTTTGCCAATAGCATATAGAATATTCATTTCCTTGGCAATATGTAACCAATATAGCTAAAATTACCGTTACTCTCCCTGCCCAAGAAACGTTAAAGTCTAAGGCAATCACAAACTCTGTAACCTCTTGAAATCTTGGTGACCTATGATTTTCACAAAAAATTCGCGATATGTACGTACAATTTATTTTGCCTTTGGACAAAATTTATTTTGCCTGATGGCTTAGGATATGTGCCATATAATGCCAGCCTTGCATCAACTGTTGTCTAATAGGATTAAATTTATCACATGTTCACAGGCAACGACACTTGCTAAATACTGAATATTTCCCAGTAGAAATGATACCATCACCTATTGCAATATCATTATGATCACTGCAGTATAACAAATGGCTTCAGGTCTCCAGTATATAAACTTTCTTATCAAGTTTATTTTATAGATTGATATATTATGACACTTGGGCCTGAATCAATGAACATTTATTAATGGTTAGATTATGTGGGGTATTTGAAAAGTTCTTAATGCGGTGGTGTAGCCTTTTTTGGTTTCCTTGAAACTAGATAAATATAATGCAGATCACCAGACAAAATGACATTCTATCGAATGATATATAGCTGCCGGCACAGCATGCCTGACACCTCTCTCTCTCTCCAGGACCGCTCCAGTGGCCTAGTGGTTAGAGCATCCGCCTCGGTTGCGAGAGTTCGCGGGTTCGAACCCCGGCCGAGTCATAGCAACGACTTATAAAAACGGTACTGACAGCTGCCTCGCTAGGTGCTCAGCATTAAGAAGTTAGTATTAGGTCTGGTCAGCCTGGTGTCGAGATAATGTGAGTGGGTGGGGCACGATGCAACATGTCTGCAGCATGTTGCCCCAGTGGTAGACTTCACTACAAACTGCCACACTGCAGACATCGTAGCGATATGACTGAAAAATTGTTTAAGCTACGTTAAAAATCCAAATCACACACACACTCTACACAGACTTGAGGCAATAGCGGAATTGATTGTAAGGTTATAATAACCACGTGATTAATTTGTATAACAAGTTATTTATAGGTCAAGCACATCATTTTAAAACCAATCAAACTGCAATGGGTTTTGATGAAACAGTCTTCATAAAATATCATTTGGGGAGGGTCTTTGATAGTGTATACCAGTGGTTCCCAAAGTGGGCGGTACCGCCTCCTGGGGGGCGGTGGAATTACCGAGGGAGGCGCTAATTTTGAATGATACTTTTTACGAGTTAAGATAGGTGCCACTGAGGATAACAAAAGATCGGTGGCCCGAAAAATTTTGGGAACCACTGGTGTAGACCGATTAAGTAATCTGGAAGCTGATGCACCAGCACGGAATCGAATCTTTATTACAGCAATTGTATGACAATTCCACTTGCCAAGTGATCCACAGCATGAAACCCTTAGAATCTGTCCAAGTTCAGACAGGTATGCCTCCTCTCACCAATGATCTTGATGGCGATATACTGGATAATGAAGGTGGCCATTAAAGACGAGCGAACTGGAATACAGTGAACTTCACAAAACAGCTAAAACACATGGACTTGGCAGAGGACGTGGGTCTCCAGTCCCACAAACACTAGCATGTGCAGGCCAAGACCAGTTGGCTGGCAAAATAAGCAGAAAAGACCAAGTTTACGTACATGCTGTGAAAACAACAATAATGAAAATCAATAAGCAAATCGGCAAAATACAACTCGATGGAATAGACCCAGATGAAGCTTATAGGTCATCTGTTTAGAGAGTAATATTTCGACCGATGGAGGGTTGGACCAAGACATGCAAACAGAATAGGGGAAAGACAGACAAGCCTTTAACACCCTGAAAGAGGCATGAAAATCTGGCTTGAGAAAGAAGATCCTGCGTAACACAAACGAAAGTCTATCCTGCCCTGTAGCTCGGAGACCTGGAAGGTGAGTACAAAAGCATCCAACAAATTACAGTCCTTTGTGAGTAATTCACTCCACAACATCCAACTGCCAGAGAGGATTGTAAGACCGACTTGTGGGAAACCACTGGCCAGCTACCTATCCATCAAGAAATCTGAAGGAAAAGGGATGGGGGTGGGATGGATCAGGCATACGCTGAGAAAACCGCTAAACAACATCACCGGGCAGGTTCTAGACTGAATCCCAAAGGCAAGAGAAAAGTTGGCAAACCGATGCAGATCTGTGGCTGGTCTGTCATGGAAGAGGTCAAGGGTACCAGAACAACGTAGGATGAAATGAAGAAAACAGCTGGGAACTGGGTCTACTGGTTGTTACGTGTAGGCTCGTACAAAAGTAACAAAGAAAAGAGTGAAGTCAACAAGCTTTGTAAATTTTAACAAAAATAATTTATTTCCCTAGAAAACAAGGTAAAAATATGAAATAGGACTTACGGTTTGTGAATATAATCCAAAAATCAATCCTAGAATTGAAAAATATAAGTCCTATCACTAAACAGTTCTAATTGAATCCAAGTTCGAATCTCTATGAAGTTCCAATATGGAAGGCGATGACGTCACATGAGGTCGTTGTACTGATGGCAACAGTTCCTCGTTGAATCACATTTTATGATGTTCTATTTACAATTCCAGAATACATTTCCACTAAATGCCTTTGTCCCAGAATTTTTATAAAGAAAAGCGCTTGTATTGTTTTCCAGATAATATAAATTATTAAATCCAAAAAAATAGATGAACTTTACAACAAACTGGCATCAACATCAAAACACCTCGAGCTCTAAAGGTGTAGGAATACGACTGCCTAAATCTACTAGAAACGTCTGTTTTAACCAACGATTTTAGATCACATGATGGCTCACGTGATCACTAATTTGAACAGCGCAGTAAAAGCAATGCCATTTAGCACGTAGCTTAGAATAGCCCTATCTAAGAATCAGATTCTCACGCTAGAAATAAATAAAAAAGAAAGGCTGTTTACAACTTAACTAACACGTGGTCCGAACATGACCTTGGTAATAGACAATCGTTTTCATTCAATGTTTACAAATGTCTCAACCAAGGTGAGCTAAAAATAATGATAAAGCAACCTCCACATTCTAATCAGGTCAAGTGAATTTTCCAAAAAATAGTCAAATCCCGTGAAAATTATCATTATAATAAAATGAAACAAAAATAAAATAAAATAAAGAATTTAAAACTAACACACAAGTAATTAAATTACATATACGTAACATGGTGAGGTGTAGTCAAGGTCATGTGCTTGAACAGGGACAGATGGGGCATAAGAAGTATGTTGGCACAATTCTTTAGAGAAAATTCGTACATTTTGTTCGTCGGAAATTTCTCCGCAAAAAATAGAAACTGCAATCTTCAAACTCATTTAATGGCTTTTTTAACCATAGTATTGACACACGGTTTTCACTTAGACGCTATAATAAAATTAGTATATAGCTGGTCCAGAATGACAGTGATACTGATGTGACTATCGACATGTCCGTGGTATGTTGGAGTTTCTCGGGAATAGTTGAGATGGTTTTAAATACTTTGCAGAAAAAGAAGAAACTGACTTCTCTTGAATTGCTGCAAATTCATGTTTGCCATTGAAGCGCGAGTCCATATCAGGGAAAATTGCTTGTGCCCAAGTTTTCTTCATTTGGACGATTTGATTTTTACCTAACTTGGGCGTAAGACTTGTTGAACTAGTGGTATGTCCCTACGTATGTCATATCAGCTGTCGGCCAACATTTGCTTGTTGCCGCTCTTGAAGCCATGTTTTTGATCAAATTTGAAGTATATGTTTATATCATCATGATCTAGTACGAGTTGGAGTATGAGATGCATGCACATTAATGAGATATTGCGTCTAATTGGTTGAACTCGTTACCACTGTGAAGATGTTTCTAATCCGATTTTGATTAAACTTGAAATCTATCTTATGTCATCAAGATATTGTATGCCTTCGATAATGAGCGAAATTCATGCATATTAATATGGTAATATTGCATCTGATAGGCTGAGTCCTTTAACAATATGGAGACCATATTTTTAATCCGATGATATCACATTCACAGACACAAACACAAAGATTATACCCCATTCCAAAAGATATGTTTGTGTTTTGATATTAACATACCTTTAACAATTTTTCAGTCATATAGCTACGATGTCTGTAGTGTGACAGTTTATAGCGATGTCTAGCACTTCATGTCCCACCCACTCACAGTATCTTGACACCAAGCCGACAAGTCGTAATACTAACCTCTTAATGCTGAGCGACTAGCGAGGCATTTTTATAAGTCTCTGGTATGAATCGGCCGGGGTTTGAACCCACGACCTCCCGCATCCGAGGCGGACGCTCTAACCACTTAGGCCACCGGAGAGGTCGTATTCCAATATATGTACAGACGATATCCAGTTGCCCTATATGACGTTGATGCCCCTATATACCGTTGATACCCCTATATGCCGATGACATCCCATTGCCTTATATATACAGATGATATCCAATTGCCCTATATGCCGATGACATCCCATTGCTTTATATATGCAGATGATGTCTTAGTGCCCTATTTACCGATGGTACCTCATTGCCATATATGTCCAGATGATGTTCCTTAGCCATATGTGAACATAATATCCTATTGCCATATATGTACAGATATCTCGTATATATATATATATATATATATATATATATATATATATATATATATATATATATATATATATATATTGATTTCCCAGGTACCCACACGACATGAGAAAGTTCGGGAATTTCCCATTTCCAGGAAAAACGGAGAATATTTTACAATTTTATTAGAAAGTCTGAATTTTCTACCCTCATTCAGGGAAATTTTAAGTTGGACGAGTGCGCGGATAGATGTGTAATGTTCATGGTTAATGCTGTCTTGTTAATCATGATTTCAAAATTCCCACTTAACACATTTTAAAACAATTTGCACTCTAAGCATTATTCAAATATAAAGAATATATTAAAGGTGGTATGGAGTTGGAGTTCTGCTTCATAAATACACTGAAGGTTGGTTTATCATATGATATTGCTTTCCTAACTTAAAAGATTTGCTAAATTTGTTAAGGGCTTGTCGTTTCCTATCATCAAGTATGGCCCTATGATTGGCAATATACCATCAGTTCCTTCGATGTATATATTTAAAAGTGAAAAATGAGCGCGTGTGTGTGTGCTGGCATGAAACGTTTAGTCCGGGAAAATTTCATCCTAAATTCATGGGTGATTCTGTATCAAAAATTCCATGGTAGAGGATGGATTAATTTCCATTTGCTAATAACTTCCACGTGCCATTATTGTATCATAGCTCCATAGAACTTGAAATTACTTAATATTTGATTCCGGATATTCAAGTTTATACATTGGTTATAATTTGTTCCTTCTCGACTTCGTTGTTCCTACAAAGAAAAAAAAAATACTTAAACCCTTTCAAAATGATTCATCCATGAAGAAAATAGAGCCTATTCTATTAGAGATCATCTATGACCATATAACTGTCACGTGGGTATAGATGTTTCCATTAAAACTTCTATCATAAGGCTTTAAAAGAAAAACAAAAACGGTTTTGATCCTGAGCTCATACAATTGTTGCATACGAGTTTTACATTTTTATACAAGGCTTCTACATGCAAACTTCCAGCTGAGGAATTCCCATGGTGGAAATTTTGTGAAATTGGGATGCAATAAAAATGTGGGTTTTTCAGGATAAATATACCACTGACAAAGAAAATTTAGTTCTCTGAAGCAGGAAAAAAACAAGAGATCTGATGTTTAATGTTGAAAAGTTGAATACATTTAAAAGCCTTAATAAGGTCAAGTAGATAACCTGATGTATGGTAACTTCTAAATCAATTTCTTACGGAATTGAAAGTGTTCATTAACAGTCTATGACGGAAAAAGTGTATTTAAATCTAACATTAATAGTCTGCAAGACGTCAAATAGGAAATATGAAAGAAAGTGGACGTCGTTCAAACGATTTGAAAAATTTCCTTTGAGGGATCATTGAACTCTTTAGAATGACTTTAGAAGTCGTTAAAAGGAGTTTCAAACTCTTTTTGAACAAATCTATAACTCGTTTAAATGAATTTGTAAGTTGTTTGTAACAGTTTTTCATTTAAAAGTAGCTTTGAAATGTTAACAGTTGTTCATAAGAGATATAATGTCGTTCAGACGAGCTGTACAGTTTTCAAACGAGTTATTATTACGTTCAAACTGGTGTTAAAAGTTCAAACAAGTTTTAAAGTTGTTAAAACAACTTAAACTCATCCAAACTAATTCAGATCTTGTTAAAAAAAAAAAATCTTTTAAGCTCGTTCAAAATGAGGTGGGTTTTTTAAGTCGTGCAAATGAGATTTATAGTCTTTCAGACGACTTCAAAACTCGTTAGAACGGGTTCTGAACTCTTTCAAAAAACTTAGCATTTTTTCTATTGCTTCAAATGGACTTCGTGGCCTTTTGCTTTTCAACAAGTATGATGCTGATCACATTTACAATGTCGACGAACACCCGGTTATAAAATTGATTTTAAGGGAGGTAAACTTAAAGAAATTAAAATTGAAGGCTACCGCTGGTAACCTCCCTTTGTCACATTGTTCTGCTCGAGAATCAATGTTACCGATTGTAATTCAAGGACTGACAAATGAATTCATGATGAAAGAAGGATACCAACTATTAGGGCCATGCATCGATGTGCGGGAGACTTGTTATAATTACCTTTTCCGTCCGTCCGTGTATCCGTTAGTCTCTTTCAGTCCTTTCACACTTTTTGTGATCAGTGTAGCTCTGTAACCCGTACTCATAATTAGATGCCATTGGTGGGTATATTGTGTATGCCAGGATCTTTAAATATACCCGTATGATGTAAATAAAATAAAATCATGTCGCAGATCCGATCCGGTCCTCGTACTGTTGGTTTGCGTATGCCAGATGTATTTAAATGTGCCATTTAAAAGTTGGACCTTTTTATGTAAATTTTGACGGAGTTATTGCCCTTCACACACGGACTACATCAGACCTTTGTAATCAGGAACCACAACACGACTGAAACTTTGGTGTATAAACTCTCTCATAGCTCTGGATGTGCTTTTTAAGCGTTTTGTCTCGTTAACTCCATTTTGAGTACAGTTATGGCCCTTGACAATTAACTAAATATCTTCACATGGGATGTTGCTTGCAACCAGCATAACTCTGCAACCCTTGCACAATATCCTATATCATTTAATTTGGTAAGTGAATTGCATATTACACTTGTATTAGCTTTTATATGTTTCGTCTTTTTAGGTCAGTTTTGACGGAGTTGTTGCCCTTTTCCATTGTTTTAAAATTTCCCGTTCATCAGATCCTTGCAACCAGCATAGGTAAGGAACCATGCAACATATTCTGGTGCGGTTAGGAGTGTACAATTTCTGAAGACCTAGATGTGCCTCTATGGGTTTTATCTCAACTCAGTTTTGGATAAAGTCTGTGTTCTTGACAATTAATTTCATATGGGATGAACTTGTCATCATATTCTGAAGTAATTTGGCAAGAACACTGTCTCATTGATTTGTATATGCCTTGTATGGGTTTTGTCTTGTTTAGAAGAAATATGGCCCCTTGATTGCTTTCTTCATTCTTGTACGCAAGACAACTTCAGTAAAATTTGTGGTATTTCAACCAGATTTAGAAAGTAGCTTCAAATTAATAAGATCTTGAATAAATTTTATTTCCAACGTTCCACCACATCATTTGCAGGAGTTATGGCCCCTGATTTCCCGTCCTCTTGATATTGGTTTCCGTAGCATAACTTTACTAAACTGTATTGTATTTCAACCAAGTTTTGCATGCAGCTTTGTACCTTGAATAAGTTTAATTTCAAATGTTCCACAGAAGCATTTATAAGAGTTATGCACCCTAAGTGCCCTTTCTCCGAATCTGCAATTTTCAGAATAAATTTACTAGGAAATATGATATTTCACCCAAAGTTACTATGTTACTTTACATTGATGAGATCGAACGTGTTGGATTTCTAGCATTCTACATCATCATTTAGACGAGTTATGGCCACTGAAATGCTCGTATTTTCCAAATTTAAGTTTTCCAACAGACGGCATTCTGTTTAAGGCCCTGTCGAGCAAATTGTACAGATCGGAGCCCTTTGCGATGTACCTTTCACTACTTGCTCTAGTTTCTGCGGCATATGAAGAAAATCAGTTGTCTCTATTGCAAAAAGAAATAAAATAAGGATACTGATATTGTAAGCAAATGGAAAAACAGTCGAAACCGTTTGTGATTCAATCATATGTGATTTCAGGATGTAATATCTTTGCCTCCCTGGTGTCCTTATAATTTCATTCTTCTCTTTTTGCGGTTTTAACAGGATTATGTTTATAAAGGTTTCTCACAAATGTTCCACTATAGTAGACTAGTCTTTTAAAGTGTTTTTATCATTGGAAATAAAATGGTACATTTGGTCATAACAATATTTTGGAATAAACGTAAAATGCATACTTATCGACATGTATCTACCAACCAAAATAATTTGTTCTCCACCAGACTTTCCGTTCATTACTGCTACTATTCATCTTACTACTAGTACTACTGTTACTACCACTACTCTGGAGGATACAGATAAATCCACACATAGCCGGAATTCGGCCCCCGACACACACACACACACACACACACACACACACACACACTACTAGTACTACTCCTACTACTACTACTACCACCACTACTCTGGAGGATACGGACAAGTTCACATAGCTGGGATTGAGCCCTCGCGACACACACACACACACACACACACACACACACACACACACACACACACACACTACTACTACTACTACTACTACTACTCTGGAGGATACAGATAAATCCACACATAGCCGGGATTCAGCCCCCGCCACGAAACACACACACACACACACACACACACACACACACACATTGCAATATTGATTAGTTTAAAATACCCTTTTCTTTTATTCTTTCTTGTATTTTCAGCCTTTTTCATAACGACACAAGTAGTTTGTAAAATATTTACTTAACATTTCATAAGGATGTAATTTAATTATTATGAATGACGTTACGAATATCCCTATTGTCAATTTTTATACAGGAAATGAAAGGGCAAAGGTCAAAACGAAAGGAACTAGTTGTAGTTCTGAAGAGGCTTGTCACTGAATTGTGTATACTTAATGTTTAAGTATTATATCTTATCTCAAATGTGTTCGAGTTTCGTTTCCGAATACAGCCTTACTCGGGAGTGATTTGCGTCCTATATTATTTAAATACTGAGTTTGGTTCACCCCATGCTACACGAACACAGTGCTTGCAATGAGAAAACCGATATACCTTGAGCTCATTGGTTGCGGATTGCTCCATAGCCAGGGTACCTACAGACTTGAGCTGGACATTAACTTTACAACACGAAAATCTTGTCAGGGAGTTATCCACTTTTTGGGATCAAAATCATCAGCTGTAGTGATACGTGAATTATAAAACTATTCTTTTTCTATAAGAATTATGTTATAGAATTGCTTGATATACTGGACGTTCCAGTCTTCATTCTAAATTTCATAGATAGTGTCTTGTAACGTCATATTATTCGATGCCCAATAGATTGTGGTCCTGAGGGATCCTTCGGCAGACGTGGAGGTGCGGGCCATGCATGGTGGCTCTTTGATTATCCGACGGAGCGGTGGGACAGATAACGTATTTGAGTTAGTCAACTGGGCGCAACAAGTTATATGTTCCGTTTTTGTTTTTTGCTTATTTTGGGGGGTGGGGTTGTGTGTAAATATATTCAGTATCACTATTTGAGTGAAAATCAATACATACAGTGTCACTGTTTGAGTGAAAATCATATATATTTATCTACGTCCTACTTGTGCATCAAATACTATCCGTATTTGTACAAATTTCACACCTTATTCACCCCTAGCCGTGTAAATTCATACTTTGATATCCATGGTGGTAAATGCAACACTGTTCTCTTTTTTTCTTTTTTTTAAATTTAAACATTGATCATCCATGGTGATAGATCCATAAGTCAAACATATTTTCTTTATAATTTCTATTCTTGGTCATTGCTTGTTTAAGCAGCATTTTATGATTCGTTCCTGTCAAGAACACTATTAGGTTTCCCTTTATTAGTTTAACTCGGTGTGCATTATATTTGTTAAATCGATTCTTGGAATTTATGCACACGAGTTTGGTGTCGGATTTAATTTTTCAATCACAAACATTAAATAAAGATATTGTTCACGAAATTGCTTTCAGTGTTTCACTGTCATCTGACTCCAAACTAGTTCCTGTTGAATGTCTTAATAAAAGTAGCATGTGATCGCCTTAAACACCCATCTCCTCTCTATCCTACATCTAGTAGAGACACGATTATGGGGGCGCCAATAGCACATTGTTGGATGTTCCGGGAATTTCGTATTTGGAAATACAATGAAGCCTAAACTTAATCTCAAAACAACAAACATGGCGCATCACATTTGTCAACTTATGCCATTTTTTTTTTTTTTTTTTTTTTTTTTTTTTTTTTTTTTTGCCGATACAGGGATGGCACGAGTTATCAGCTCGAAAACAACATTCTCAAGAAAATGGTTTCTCGTTAGCGCAACAACTTTCACGAAAACATTTCAGCACATCAAAACTCCCACGGATGCTAATCCAAGATCGGGAGTTTCACACTTGCCCAGGCCAGCCCGGCTCGGCTGCCTCTGTGTCCTTTTGGAAAGCTACACGACTCCCATTTTCTCGTCATGATATAGCCAAAATAAAGTATAGAAAGTGCCGTTTAAAACCAAGCAAGCAGCCAGTCAACCAAGCAACCTGTCATCAGTAGATAAAAGTTGCTATTTTTTGTTAATCTGATGATGGAGCTTAGTTGGTCGTTTTTAACGGCACGTTCAGCACTTTATTTAGCTATGTCGTGCCGAGAAAACGGAAGATAGATGCCTTCTCCAGGGATGCAATGAGGCGGGCAGTCCGGGTTGTCCTGGGTGGGTATCGAACCCGCCAACCTTGCATATGTGAAGCTCTACCAATTGATCTACCGCTTCTCCTATATATAACGATGAACAATTGAACAATTTTAATAATGCATAATTTGCCATTCCTGGTTAACTTAAAAAACATAATTTGTTTTAGGTATTACTATATATTTATTATTAGGAATTATTTTAGATAATTCTTGTTAAACTCATTCTAAATACGTTTTCTTTTTGCAATCTGAAAAAATGCCACTGACAAAGGTGTTCAAGCACGTCTACTGCCAACTTTCAACAAGGTCCCGTCTTTACAGAACGAAAGCGAATGTGGCTAATTAAACGTAGAATAAACAATTATCCAAACACAGACTAAATTATGGAAAAATTGTACATATTACACGTGCTTCACATTCACTCTTTCTCTCGTGTCTTTTCATTGGTTAATTTCAGCCCTTTTAGTTCAATTGCTTTTAGCATAGAAAAACGTTCTAATCTGCAACATACATATGTAGCGAGCGTGTGCGTGTGTGTGTGTTGTGTGTGTGTGTGTGTGTAATATTAATCCAATATCTATTAAAGAGCTTAATCTTTTTGAAAAGAAAGGTTTCTGAACTTTGTTTCGTTCCTCAGATGAATGCCTTTTTAGTGGTTCAACTTGGTTACGCTGATTAGTCAATCGGGAAGGAACATAAAAGAAAATTATATATATCTGCTTTATTATCGAAATTTTCCATACAATGTTAGTAGAGTGCGTAGTTTATGGACTGCAATATTTTAGAGACAGACAGACAGACAGACAGACAGAGACGGGAGGAGGGGAGCCGTGCGCAAATTTCACTGAATGCAAACATGAAGTTATAGGCCAGAAAAGCAAATTTGAATGCATGGACAGACGGATAGCGCCTTAACATAATATTCCCGATTTACGACGGGCGTAAACAATGACGACGAAAATACGAATTGTGGCATGTAAAGAGACGCATGGATAATTGTTGTATGTATTCGAGACTCTGCCTCCAAGCAAATAAAAATAAAAAGTATACGAGAAATTTAAATAATGAAAATTTCAGTGCTTTTTAGTATCTTCATATCAACATCTATGACATCTTGAAAATCCAAAACCCATGAAAACCCATCTCAAGTTTTGAACAGTTCGAACATATTCAATAGTTTTTTGTTTCTCCAATTTCTTAAACAAGAGATCAGATTTGATAATTATATTGGCAGGGAAAGAAGATAAGATTAATTGTTATTATATTTTATTTACATTTTAAAAATCTGAGTAGGCTAAATACACAACTGGTGGTTTGCAGTGACACACAAGGTACATATATTATTGCAAAAATAACGTATTGCAGAGGAACACAAATCATATAGAGATCTAAAGACCCGTATCGCGGAAACGTACCGAGAATGAACTCAGCTAAAAGGCTCATTGCTAAGGGAACCATACTTGAGACCAGTAGGTTGCGAGTTGACATTCACCCATATACATCTCGGATCAGTTTATGTTGTCTTCTCTGGGCAATGTACTTTCCTCCCATTTCCTCGGTACGAAATCGTCTTTCATTTGCCGAGGTGTCCTTTAAAGTCAATCAATCACTCAACTGAATTTTAAGCTCTGAGTCTGACAGACCCTTGCAAACTTTATGAAATAAAAGTCTTAAAAAGTTTTGACTGAAAAAAATCCAACACACAGTCGTGTAGTCATGTGTAAAATTTCTGTCTTGTTCAGCACCGAAAACAAATACTGCAATAAAATAATAAAATATCGATAACCAGATGGCACACACACACACACACACACACACACATGTAATGTATGTATGTATGTATGTGTGTAGATGGATGAAATTTTAATCTTCTATCACTCTTAAAATGAATCAAGTTGAAGCGCGTACAAGCTGCTGTCTGTATCAGTGTTAACTACGTGCTTTTTCTATCCAATCACGGACACATTGTTTGTGTGAACTTAAAATGTTGGTTACGGACAGATCTGAAGTGAGCTGTCAGCTAATTATATGGTTTAGAGACACGTAAATAGCAAATACTTTCGGTCTTGTTCTAGTTATAATTCAACACATACAATTAGCATCAAGCTTACTTTTTCTTAAATCGTTAGCTGATGTGTCTTACTTGATGCTAGTAGTAATATAAGAGAAAATAGGGACAAGAGGAGGCTGACAGGGATAACGGGAATTTAACATGGGAGGAGGTTGATCGGGACAATGGGAAGGCTGGAGAGGGGGACACTGGGGATTTAACATGGGAGCAGTAGTTGGGGAATATAAGAGTTTATGGGGACAAAAGTGTTAATGAGGACAAAGAAACATAGACAAACAACAAAAAACATATATACAACTAAAAGGTAAGATTTGTTGGGCAAAAAATGAAAGAGTATCTTTTCGAGGCTTGGGAGTAGCCATGAAAAGGGCCGTTATAGTCTGTTAACCAAATCGAGTTGACATATGTTGCATCTCACAAATCTTTCTTTCCTCAAACTTCGTCTCACAGGTGGGTCGTACAGCAAAACTCTCTTCAGACAGTCTTCTCTCTCCACATAAATTCTTCTCTTCCAAACTGCCGTGTCCGTCGTCTTGGTAATAGCCCACGATGTTTTCATATGCATCAAATAGTTTGGGTTGAACATCATCCCCGTTATGAGTGTGGATGCTTCCACGCTTGCTAACATGGCATACAGCTTAGACCCTCCAATGGTGAACATTTTATGCATATTGATCGTGAGAACAGGTGATACCATGAGACGAGTTGCTGTTATTGATAGTCTAAGATCGGATCCAAATGGATTGACATGTTTCACCAATTTAAAGTCGCGTTACAAAACTCAGGCACAGCCGGGAGTCTCTCTTCCAATCAGAAGAGTGCACTGCATGACGTCACATGCAGTACATAAGTGTACTAGCGTTCGTGCGCAGTGAATCGATGCGATATAGTTTGAGTATGGCTGAATCTAAGACGATGTATTGGGGTGCGCCTGCGATGGGGACGAGGAGTATTTTGTATGACGGATATTCTGTATCCGGTCATCCTTCCAGAAGAGGATGATTTTAATATAGTGGAATTTCTTTCGTAATCGCAAGAAATTTTACCGGCACCATTACTTTCACCACCTCTTCCCTCGTTACCTTGGGTAGAGGATTTTAGACAGAGATAGAAGGAAGAATTGGAGAAATTTTTACAACAGCAGAAAAGAAGCAGAACAAGCCTTTTGTAATCCAACAACAGCAAAAAGAAGAAAAGAAGAAAACGAGAAGAAGAGATAAGAAAGTGCGAAGGAACAGGACAGAAGAATGACAGTGAAAACCAAATGTTGTGTGTGCTGCAAGACATTTTGTCAGAGTTATGGTATCCGAGACAAATATATCAAACGTCTTTAACTCGTACCAAGAGAAAGAGCCATCACTACCTCTAAGCTGACTACCGCTGAGATGCCATCAGGAACAGTGACCACTACCAAAACATGTACAGTAGCAGGAGAAGAAGTAAGACTTGGACTTGGTTAGGGCTTAAGAGAGTTAATATCCATCATGTCCAATCCATGAGTTTGTTCAAAGCAAACTTCGAACGGTCCTTTTCAAGACCACTAATCTCTCTAGAAAAGAGATACTACTCAAAGATTGCTAAATCTAGTACAACTTAAATCCCTGTTCCCATGATGAATGTTGTGGATGTGTTCGTGCACGTGTGTTTGGTTATCAATAGTATATACAAATCAAGACAAAGAGACACGTTTTTCTTTTGATATATTCCCTTTTTTGACAATCACAATAAATTTTAACAATACGTCACAAAAGTCTATATATTCTTCTTCTTCCACTCTCTGTCTCTCCATCTGAATTTCTTCAACAATAAGGGTTCTTCCTCGTCGTCATTTTCTTCTCATGGTCTGGGTTTCTGACGGGTGAGGGTTCTTCATTTTCGAAAGACCTCTCCTCTGTCCTCTCTTGTTTCTTTTTGGATGGTTCTCTTTTTTCTTATGGTACTCGAAAAAACCAATGTCCCTTCTCCTGACAATGATAACAGGTACCTTGGTCTTTGTGTCTCTTTTCTTCTGTGTTTCCTTTGCTTTGGCGATGTGGGCATTCTGGAGTCCAATATCCTTTCTCTTGAAAGACAAAGCAGGTATCGTGACTTTAATCTCGAGAGGAGTAGTAGTCCGTTGTCTTCTCGGAAGTATACCTTCGTATGACGTTCCTCAAAGCTCTGACCAGAAGGGTAAGCTCTGTTGGCTCTTTCATCTTGACTGTTTGAGAGTTGAATGAATACTCTCATCCTAAGACACTAACCCTAAATATAGGGAACCCTATGCGTGTCAAATCGGTCAATCAAGATGAAAACGATCGCACGATTTTAATGAGAAAGAAGAAGAAGGTAAGAGGCAATGATGTGGCATATAATCATACACACGTGAGGATGTATTGCCTCAAATCCATGACACGTGATGTCTCCGTCATGGTTCACAATGTTTCGTGATACGAATGACAATTTCTGCTGAAATACTATTCAGAACAAGGTACTGAATGTCCTAAAGTCATAGTGAACGGATCCAAAATCAATCACATGCAAGCGTGACAAGTACAGTTTAAACATTCCATAAGATATTTGGCCATGTCTTTGAGTTGAATGCCTAAAACGTTTGGAATGAGAAAAATGGCCAAAGGGTATTTTCCACACTTTTTTCAATTCTGAAGGCAATTAACACGCGGTCCTACCGCATTTGGCTGACGCTAAGTAATTCGACCCCGACAATATGCGCACCGAACATCGAAAAACCGTCTATGCATGGTACCACTCTCACGCTTCTAAACCCTTCGACTTTTAGGAAGAAAGGTTGAAATATTGTCGATATGATGTGGACAGTTTACACCGTTGCTGTGAAAACTTTCGACAATTGTTTATGGAGCACGGAGGAATTTATCCTTTGGAGGAAGCCTCTCTCATCGCCAATGCGTATTTCATAGATGCCCTACCTGTTACCCCCAAGGAGACGCGATAAACCAATTCTCAGACGATGTCTACGAATAATTGTTCGAGAAAACCTACGAACGGCGGCTGATCTTAGAACAACAAGAATACCGAGTGATAGAAATGTGGGAGAAAGACTACGATCAACGTTTCAAAACCGATCCCGAGTCTTGGCGCGTTGCCGAAAGTTACGACATGGTGGTCATGAAACTTATGAAACCCCGCGATAGTTTATTTGGAGGACAAACGAATGCCGCACGCTTGCTGTACGACACGGAAGAAATCTCATGGAGAAGAAATCAAATATATATATGTGTGTGATGTATCCTTGTGTGTGCAAATATTGTCGCTTTCCAACCGGACCTCCCCCTCCCCAACCATTTCTTGACAGAACACATAGAGGTGAAACACATTCCTCAGTACGAAGGCTTGATCAGCTTTAATTGGCAATGGTGTGATGAAACGGGACATTACAAGTCGGTGTGCAAAGTCTTGCCTCCCACCTACCTGTAGTATCCCGTTTTACCCCAACACTGCAAAATAAAGCTTATGAAACATAAGAGATGTGTCGTACATGTACCGAAACATGTAATCAAGACCAACTTTGTCATCATACCTTGGGTCATCACATCCAGGACGAACGCTCTTTGATAAAAACAAGGGTCAGCGTGGAATTGTTTCATTCTACGGGTCTGGAATACCATATAGAAAGAGCAAAGTCATGTTGAATTGATTGTTGATAGTGTTGTCATCGACAAGAGTGTGAATAACAAATGACATTCAGAATCTCCCTGAAGTGGGTATAAATGTTTACCCTCATGCCACGATCAGTAGTGTTGCAACAGATTCCGTGGAAAGAAGTCAGCGACAGCATTCAAACCTTGGAGGATTACCTGAACCTTTTACAACATTTTGCTTCCATTGAATTTTGGAAGACATCTGGTGAGTTTGTGTGTTAGTGACTACGTTTTGGGGATTTCGTTAACCAGTGGACTATTTACGATTGTTCCTACAAAGACATCATGACCTCTGTACTTTTAAATGTGCAGGAGAGACTCATTCTGTTAAAAGCGTTGCGCTTTCATATCGATATTTCTCCACCTGTGTCTGAAGAAAAGATTAATAACGTTTTATAGACTTTGGAGCCATACGAAGATGTGCGTATAGCTTGTTGGTTACACGAACATTGGAAAGATGTTCGTGACTGAAAAAGTATTGGCTTCGATGCTTGGAGGCAAGAAGTGGCTAACTATGCCAAAGATTTGTGCATTTGACTTTAAATCCCAAAGTGAACATGACATGCACACCCGTGTTAGCAACAGTGGCAAAAGAAACCAATAATGAGGAAAACCATGTCCAGGTTGTGTGTGGGAGTATTTTTGCGATTTCTTCTCTTTCTCTTAAACTCTAAGCTAACACAAGATGTTTTGTGCCTTCAATACTTCAATGATTGCCAGAAACCCTAGCTCCATTTCTCTCACGTTCCAGGAAATTTTTTAACATGGCAAATCGTGATGTCACCATTTAGACATGATTGTGCTGAGATGCCATTAAATGCTGACTTTTGAGCTCTGAGAGCGTATATTAATGGCTTTGGTAGCTCTTGGACAATATTACTGCAAAAATGTTTGTTATCGACACATATTTTAAAATTTTTCAAATATTAATTACCAGTTTTGCTGACAGCTTTCTTCCATCTATTCATCCTTCTTTCTTTGCATCGGCAAAATCTCTCTCTCTCTCTCTCTCTCTCTCTCTCTCTCTCTCTCTCTCTCTCTATATATATATATATATATATATATATATATATATATATATATATATATATATATATATATATACGTGTGAACATATCACTTTATGTGATTCTGATTGGTCCAAATAAGCCCATGAAATTATTGTGCAGTATTCTCATTACTGATTGGCTGCCATCGTGGGAAAACTTTTTTAACCCCGCCTTCTGGAATTGTTTGTTTTGAATGAACATTTTTGGCCGCCATTTTTTGATTCGACTCGCGAAAGGGAACTGGAAAAAAATGGTCTCGTCCAGTCTCAATATTGCCAATTTACCCCCGCAGGGGTTTGTTATGTCATGTATAATATATCATAACATGAAAAATGGCAAAACCCCCAAGACAAGAACAATAACAACAAGTAAAATTATTGTTTAAATGATAACGAGGGTGGGGGTGGGATGGATGGGCGGTATATCTGTAGCATGGAATCGACCCTATATACAAGCTTGGTTTAAATGTGAACTTACTGAAGTAAATAAACTCACCTTTGGTCACAGAAGAATGTAGACATAAACCGGTCTCCCCAAATGACAGAACTTTATCCAAACACAGCATATTTACGCGGTAAATATGTAATCCAAGTCCGACTCAAAAAGAGATTTGTTTACGTCTTCTGTACAAGCCAATGTTCCGAATCAAATACTGCAAATATTCGGTCACAAATACATTGCCGTATATATGTGTATTTCTGCATCCAGTAATCTTCTCACAAAAATATCGCAACAATGTAATGTTTAGTTGTGATGTGAAAAATTTCAACGTAAACACTGTCACTGTGTTTTGTAGACCAACCCAACCGGTAATGTGCACCGTATCAAATTAATGTGACATAACACGCATTAGACATTTTGTGTTAACAAATGTTTTGCCTTTTGTAAAATGTTCTGCTTATTTGGATGGACGATTATTCTTTGATTTATAGTTCTCAAAATGCATAATATACTTTTATTATTTCAACTTTGTTTGGGACTATTTTTTACGCACAACAAATGAAAGGTACAGTGTCTGTCAGAATGAACGAAATTATTCGTTCTTCTTTCTATCTAAATAATTTCCCCTGAAATAAAACTATGTGATAAAAAGAATCTCAAATGGGTAACGATTTAATATTAAATTTATGAAACTCGTTAAATAATATCCAGCTTTTGCTCGCCAAGGCTCGCAAAAGCTGGACATTATTCAACTCGTTTCATAAATTCAATATTAAATCGTTACCCATTTGAGATCCTCTCTCTCTCTCTCTCTCTCTCTCTCTCTCTCTCTCTCTATATATATATATATATATATATATATATATATATATATATATATATATATATATATATACACTCAACGTCATGAATAATGTGTTACTAGATTTTAATCGGTAATGGTCTCGCTTGCTTTATACATCAAAATATTAAAACACGTATACCACAAGTAAACAGGAAACGAGCACTCTTTCACTTTTCACTTTCTGCACATCATCCGGGTCATATCGACATAATAAGAACATGTGATCTAGAAAAAAGATGAAATAATGTTGTTGAAAATATTCATGACTAAAAACATACTCCTTGTTCTCCTTGTAAAAAAATTGAAAGTATATAAATTGAAAGGTACATCAGTTGTGAAACAAATATTTCATAACAAATGCTATTTTTAGTGATTTCCAAACAATCCAACTACTTTCCACAATGAATAGATCATAAATGTAGAAAGTCACCTGGTTTACATTCACGGATTTCCTCTTCCTCCTTTGCTGTCGATTTGTGACAATCTACAGAGAATTTTATTTGTCTCAGCTGCGCTCTGTCTTGAATCATGATGTTTTGGGTATCGTTATTTTATCTTTTCATAAGCCTGAGTTTTCTTTGTGGTGAGTACGAAATTTTTTATGACTATATTTATTGTAAAATTTATATGGGATACCAATATTGTAAGCATCTACTCATGTATTTTGCTAGGTTCGCCTTTAGTCACATATCTTTTCATGTGAGCTTTTCAACATTTTTTAAGTTAATTGGAATGAAATATTTTTCATTGTTAATAAAATGTGGCACTAGAATATATCTTTGAAAGTAGATGAAAAGATAATTTTTGACGAAACACATGTAAAGAAAACATACACATATCTCGAATGACACGAGATATACTTTTTTCTACCATGAAGTCAAAGCTAAGAACGAAACAAGTAAACAATTTATGGTATATTACAGATGTGGCGACAGGAGAATATTGTACTTACTTTTACAGACCAGGCACAAAGACTATGTGGTGTTCGACTGGTTGTTGTGGCAGCTACTACGACAGACGTTGTTGTGGCTATTCGTAAGTAGACATGTAACAGTAGTATACTGTATGCATGTTACTTAGTAAGCAATACAGTTATTAAGATGTATCTGAACGGGACAATGACCACTTATCATCTAAAAGTAGAAGAACAACAGCTATAATAACACTCATCATCATCATTGTTTTGTCATCATCATCATCATCGTTTTGTCATCATCATCATCAGTAGTAGCAGTAGTGATGTTGCTGTTGTTGTCTCACCATAGGAAAAGAAGGTACGTGTACTTGGCTGATAATTTTTGGTTTCTTTGATCAAGCCACTTCCCTTGATCTAAGATATATATTACCCTCCTCAGTGTTTTTAGCTTTATCAAGAATGCCATCCTCGGGAGACAGTCGTCTTTTTTTTTCTCCTTCTTGCTATTATTATTATTATTATTATTATTGGCCACCTTACCCCACCCCCAAGTTTCCTAGTACAAAGTTGAATATTCTGAAACTCGAAATTATTAAGTTTAAATTGAAATTTCAAGCTATTTTGCAACTAATGTACCTGTTTTGAAGACTTTTCTGAGTTGTCACAGATAGTCGGGATACTTGGTAACTTTTTTCTTTCTTACTTGCGTTCCACCTGAGATTCCTATGAACTACTCCAGCAAAATGTGTTCCTATCTTTGCCAAACAGGCTTATCGTGTGATGACTGTGTCCCGGTCTCTGCTTCCTCTCTTTGCCAAACAGGCTCATCGTGTGAAGACGGTGATCTGGACTCTGGTTCCTCTCTTTGCCAAACAGTCATCGTGTGAGGACTGTGTCCTGTTCTCTGGTTCCTCTCTTTGCCAAACAGGCTCATCGTGTGAGGACCGTTTTCGAGACACTTGGAGAAATGTATGTGCACCCAGTGTCTGTAGTTTGATGCCCAACTTAGAAGAAATTAAGGAGGAACTTTAAATATTTCCTATTTTTATGTGACAAATTACGTATTACTTATTTGACACAGTATAAAAATATATTAAAAGTAAATCTGAGCCCATAATATGTGCATCGAATGATGCTTGAGGTTTAGATTCATGTTGTCAAATAAGAATATTGACAGTATGGATTCACATTTAACACACACACACACACACACACACACACACACACACACATATATATATATATATATATATATATATATATATATATATATATATATATATATATATATATATATATATATATATATATATATATATATATATATATATACATACAGACACACACGCTCATTATCCATATATCACAAGAACAATATCTAGAGAACAATTTTTATTAGACTGGATTTATTTGGTGTTTAAGGATTTGGGATACAATAATGCGTGAAAGGTTACATCGTCCCGAGGCCAGTGAACTCGTGAAGTACCATGCCTAGGTACACACCACTGCAGGCAACTTAAACTGGTCCAATTGAACCTGCACACATCTTGTTGTGAGTCCGGCATGCAAACCATCTGACAGTGACAAGAAATCAGAACTACATCTACATATATTTTAAAATATTCAAATTCATTTGGTGATCATTATATCGACCTTATTATAGCATATATTTGTACAGGTTTCATTTTCGTTTGCTGATATAAATACTTAATTAAAATAACCCTATTACACTTTCTAGAAATGACAACTAACTAACTAACTAACTAAATAAATAAATAAATAAATAATAAATAAATAAATAAATAAATAAATAAATAAAAAAATAAGATTAGATTTTGGATAGAGTGACATTTCAATTAACTGACTCATTACAAATATAGGGCAATTTTAAATCATTTTATTGAAAAAAGAGGTCATTTTCTTTCTCCAACTCGATCCATCTCTATTACAGTCCTATAAAAGAATCAGAACATTTCTAGATACTCTTTTCATGGAAATTCGTGGTAAAAGGAAATGTAAAATAAAACAAGAACAAGAATCATACATGAAATACGGTCTTCAGAGAACATCACTTCTGCGGAAAATACTGCTTTAGGTGTGTTAGAGTGACAACGAATGAATTGGAAAAAAGAAAAATAAATTTCGAGGAAGTTTCATCAGATCAAAAGCAAAATGGGTGGAGGAGGGGGAGAAACCAAGAAAATACTATGTTACCTAAAAAGTAGAAATTATGTGATAAAAACTATTATAGCCTCAATGGTTATTGCGTCAGCCTCTGATGCGGGAGTTCGCGGGTTTGAACTCCGGCCGAGTCATACCAGAGGCTTATAAAAATGGTGCCAGCAGCTGCCTCACTTGGAGTTCAGCATTAAGAAGTTAGTGTTAGGACTGGTCGGCCTGGTGTCAGGATAATGTGACTAGGTGAGGCATGATGCTACATGTCTGCGGCATGATACCCCATTGCTAGACATCGTAGAATCAAGATTATAGGGCCCAATAAACAATTAAAATTTTAGTTAAAAATAGAGAAGTTGGGAATTTTTATGAAAAACAATATATAGTGGAAAATGAAATATAAGACAGAAATTTTAATGATCTTATTTAGAATTATAACATTCCTAAGTTAATTCAAGATTAGTCTTCAAAATTAGAGATGAAAATTACCACCACCCTATCCCCAAAGCATATGATTGTATAAGAAATATGAATATCAGCAAACGCTCTGGATCGGATGTTTAAATGGCAGAAGTTTTTAAAATCTTATGGATTGGGGAAATTGTAGTCAAAGCAATTAACGACACAGATGGCACTGGATCTTTTCCAACAGTTTTGCAACAGGGAATTACAACTTGTATACCCAAGGAAAATAAACCAAAACAATATCTACGAAACTGTTGTCGTATATCATTACTAAATGTTGTCTGCAAACGAGCATCAGGATGTATCGCCAAAGGGATGAAATGAGTACTAAATGTTGTCTGCAAACGAGCATCAGGATGTATTGCCAAAGGGATGAAATCAGTACTAAATGTTGTCTGCAAACGAGCATCAGGATGTATTGCCAAAGGGATGAAATGAGTACTATATGTTGTCTGCAAACGAGCATCAGTATGTATTGCCAAAGGGATGAAATCAGTACTAAATGTTATAACATCTGAGGACCAACCTATTTTTATTAAAGGGATAAAGGTGGTAAAAGTTTTTACAAATTACTTTTGAACTCGAATGTTTCACTAGCTTCTGAAAAAAGATGGCAACAGAATTTTAACGTCGCTAGTGATTACTGGCAAAATGTATATTCTAAAGTATTCAAAGTAACACCCCCCCCCTCCTGAAAATTTCAATGGTTTCAATATTGTGTTATACAAAGAATTCTACCTATGAATATTTTTTTCGTATAAAATAATAAAATACATGTTATTAATACTGATAAATGTACTTTTTTATAATGGCTCACCAGAAACATTATGTGTTTGTTAGGAAATGTAGTGTGATTAATAGATTATAGAGTGATATGTCTCAGTGTGTTTGTTAGGAAATGTAGTGTGATTAATAGATTATAAAGTGATATGTCTCAGTGTGTTTGTTAGGAAATGTAGTGTGATTAATAGATTATAGAGAGATATGTCTCAGTGGATTCGAGATGTACTAAGAGTACATCTTATTCTAAACGTCTAAATGGTTTTTTTTTTCTTCCGGAGATGTAGATTTAGAGCAATTGAATGAAAAACGTTTGTGTTTTATTCTCCTTCTCGTTTATATCTTATTCTCTTTCTTACCAAGTACTACATATACATATAAAAGATGAAAATATTTATACCTACATTAAATGGCAATAAAAGGTTTTTAAAGAATATCATACACATAAAAAAGACATTGTAGTCAAAGCGGACAAAAAAGGTTTCCTGATAGTTTGGAAACAGTAGGAATCATTGATTCTATCCAAGCATAGTTAATTTTTATTGTATTACACTCTATATATACAGACTTACAAATGTGCATTGACTGGAATACGACCATTCTCTCTCTCTCTCTCTCTCTCTCTCTCTCTCTCTCTCTCTCTCTCTCTCTCTCTCTCTCTCTCATTTCTTTATGGACCGCTCCGGTGGCCTAGTGGTTAGAGCGTCCGCCTCGGATGCGGGAGGTCGTGGGTTCGATCCCCGGTCGAGTCATACCAAAGACTTACAAAAATGGTACTAACAGCTGCCTCGCTTGGCGCTCAGCATTAAGAGGTTAGTGTTAGGACTGGTCGGCCTGGTGTCAGGATAATGTGACTGGGTGGGACATCATGCTACATGTCTGCGGCATGATGCCCCAGTGCTAGACATCACTATAAACTGTCACACTGCAGACATCGTAGCGATATGACTGAAAAATTGTTAAAGCTACGTTAAAAATCATAATCACATTTCTTTATGTTCACAACATTGAGTTAGATGAAACTGAATGTAATATCTAGAATATGTGTTGATGATATGTGTATGTAATAATATGTAATTATTGTAAAGGAGAAGACTTTAATGTTGCGATAATTGCATATGGCTTGATTCCATTACCAATCTGTACAGGAATTAATCAAAATGTTTTTGAAAAACATCTAGACAGTTGGTATTAATAATCCATCTCTATTACCTTTCTATCAACACTTCAGACAGTTGGTGTTAATAATTCACCAGCACAAAGCAGAGTTCTCGTACCGTTAGACTAAGTCTGAACTCATATAGTCTGTAGTTTATTATTATTATTATTATTATTATTATTATTATTATTATTTCAGGCTTCCAGGAGCCATAGCAGGTGGTATCCTCGGCTTTATTTTGCTTGTGGGAATTATAGTTACCCTCACGATATGCTTCTGCCCTTGCATTTGGTGTCCGTTTGCTTTAATGAAAAGGTTTTCTCGAACTGCATTTACTAAACAAGG